>JAODAL010003299.1:0-176563 GCA_025379985.1 Phyllomedusa bahiana
GTCGCACCCCCAGCTCCCCCTGCCATTTGAAAATGATTTGCTGGCCCCCAAAAAATGACGGGAAAAGCGCTAAAAATGCGTAAAATTAATGTTATCCCAGATTAAACCAAATTATGCTTTGATCAAAAAAATCCATCAAATAAAAACCGTCCCGATTTAATTTTTGTCGATAATAATCGCTCAAAACTACCCCATAGCCTATCGAAAAAGCTTCCGAACCTTGTCTTCCCTACCGTGTACCAAACCCCGCTTGCCTATTTTACTGACCACGAATCTCCCGCCAGCCCAACCTTCTGCCTGTCCCGATACGGCCTGATTGCCGTTCTGTACCTCGCCAACCTTGGCCCCAAACGCAAGAAATTCGCCAGTGGAAGCGCCCTGGAAATTTTCGCCCCCTGGTGTGGGCTTCCACCTCCTTCGGTGTCCAGGGGGACCCATACAAGACCGTTCCCAAAAAGTCCAGACCGAACCCAATCGAGAATTGGGGAAAGAGCTAAAAACTGGTTCAAAAACCTTTCTCCACCCAACCTCACGGGCCCTCCAGCGGGCCCAAGGAAGAAGGCAAAAAATTTCAGTCTCTCAATGTGCAAAAGAAAGACATCCCCCCAAGGATTGCAGCGCAATCGCAGAAAAATAACTAAAGTATTAATTAACAAAATTTAAATTTTTATCTTTTTTTAAAAGTAAAAAAGTGGAAAAAGGTTGAAAATTGGGGGGCCGTACTTTACATGGCCTGTGGGTTTAGTTTAAATTTATATTTCATATTGTAAAAAAGGTAAAATTCTGGTCGTTGGCAATGGGCAAAAAAAAGGTCAAAAAACCACCTGTGCCGTGGCTGCGGGGTGGAAAAAAACTTCTAGGGTGTCGAACAAATAGGCCATTCATCCAGTTTGGCACCGGAAGTTGAAGGGTCCGACTAAAAAAACGTGCTGAGCCCACAGCTAGTTATGGACCTTCAAGGCTCTCTGTGTGTCTGAATGCTGATTGGGGAAGTGGTAAAAAATTTGATTTCCAAATGTCACCCCTTTGGGTTGCCACACTGCCTGCTGGCATTTGACATTCTCTGCTGCCACTTTGGGACGTTCCCCTGTGACATTTGAATGTGAAGATGAAAAGATATCTCAAGTTGGGCAATGCAGGTCTCAAATTCCCGCATTCTCCATAATTTGTGGGGTTTTGGAAAGGAATTGCTCACTTTGTCTTTTAACGTGCATCAAGAAGGGTGGCCCCCCAGTAAATTTTGTTCCTTTTTTTTAAGAGGGAAATCCAGCACCAAGGATTTTTTTTTTATTTGGGTTTTGGGAAAAAATTTTACGAAAAAAATGTTAAAAAGTTAAGACAAATAAAAAAATTTATCCGCAGCCAGTAAGGAACACTGGGTTTTCCCCGCATGTCAAAAGGAAAACCCCTTAAAATAGCAGAAGGCATTAGGTCCCCAAGAAAGAAAAAAAGAAAAACATTTTTCGCATTTAACCATCTTGTCAGAAAAACAAACGGGCTTGCGCCCCCCTCTCCTCTCACTCAGATACCCCACTCATTGCAATTCCTAGACAATGACAAGTGCATATTAATGGACAAAGCATTCCAAAAATATTTCATACAATTTAGAAAAACTCAAAAACAAAGATGTGGTGGGATTCCCTCCTATTTTAAAACTGTGTTTTGTTTTTGTTGGGATCTACCAAGCCTCAGGGTCGAGGAGCACTAACGGGATCTTCCTCCTCTTCCTCCTCGTCCTGTAATCTGTGCCAATAACTTACCATTGAAGGATAATCAGTGCTGGTGCTGTCCACCCTGCCTCCTCATCCTCCTACACTTTCTCATCCTGACCATTACCAAAGATCTGGCTAGCCTCATGTGCTCTACTCTGTGAGCTGAACTGCTGTCATGCACCCACCCTTGACCTCGAAACACCGCCTAAAGAAGACGTATACAATTGCAAAACAGTCGGGCTGTCTTCATCCTCCGGCAAATAATGCTCTGTGTCCACCTCCTCCTCCATCACTAGTGGGACCTGCTGCCAAAGAGTACCTACCGTGTGTTCCAGTGAAAATATAACCAGAACGGTCATGCTGACAAGGGTATCATCCTGACTGAACATTTTGGTGGCCTTTTCAAAACTGCCAGGATGGTGCAGATATGCTTCACCTGTCACCACTCTCTATGGGTCAAAACCCCGAGATCCACACCACTGCTAGTCAGGCCATTTCATACTGCATAATGGCATTATGCTTCTGCCATGCTGAAGCATGTGTAGGGTGGAATTCCAACGTGTTGCCACATCACATATCGGACGGTGGATGGTGAGGCCCAGATCACACTGCAGTGCTGCCAGTTAAGCGAAAGCAGGGTGCAAATGCTGGAAGTGTGAGCTAGGACCTCAAGCCTTTCTCAGCAGACAGCCAAGTGCTTGAGAAATTTATGCACAACTAGGTTCATGATGTGTGACAGGCAAGGGATGTGTGTAAGTACCGATCTTAAGGGCAGCAAGGAGATTGCTCCCATTATCACACACCACCTTTCCTGGCGCCATTTTCTTAGCACCCAGCCACTGGTCGGTCGAAGTATGCAGAGATTTCACAGCTCTTGACCTGTGTTTTGATGGTCTCCAAGACAAATTAATTTGAGAACGGCCTGGTTTCTCTTGACACATGATTCTACCTATTGAGGTTGGGGATCTGGACTCTGCTCCATCCCAGCAGTGTTGAAAAGTGATGGCCAGGACCCATCGCCAGAAGCGCTGTCATCCACCAATCTCACCAAACGCCCTTGACCATGTTTACTAGTCTATGTGTCTGTAGTGAGATGGACTTTGGTGGACAGATGCATACAACACGCTGGTGATCTTTTCTGCAACGTGGTGGGCCAGGGCAGGGACAGCTTTTCTATCAAAGAAATGCCTGTTCAGCATCTGATATGGGGGGCGTGCCAGGGCCATGACATGGTGGAGCCCATCTGTGTCCACCAGGTGAAAAGGTAACATTTCCAAAGCCAACAGACATGCAATACCGACATTCAGGATTTTAGCTTTGGGATGGTTGGGGTAAAAGCGTTTCTTCTGCTCCCACACCTACTACACAGAAAGCTGGCTGCTGTACGGCATCTAATCTAGTCGAACCGGAACCTCCATGTTCCTCATTGGCATGTTCTTGTTGCCATCAATGGTACTGCCCCCTAAATAGTGGAACCCGAACCTGGCTGTTCCTCTTTGCCATGTTCGCGCTGTCACCATGCTATGGGGGGCCCGCCTAATGTAGTGGAACCGGGAAACCTTTCCCTATTCTCCATTGCATGTTCTCACTGCCACCTATGGTATTGCTGTCTAATGTAGTGGAACTAGAACCTCGTTTGTTCCCCACTGCCCATGTTCTCGCAGCCATCAAGGGTACTGCCATCTTATATAGCCCAAACCTACAGAGGTGTAACTTGAAGTTCTTGGGCCCTTGGTGCAAAAAAGTGATTGGGGGGCTCCTGCCAGTTACCATGTGCCATTTCTAATACCTGTGTCTTATTATGTTTCAAAGGGGCTTTTGGGCCTCCTCAGGATGCAGAGCCCCATAGCAGCTGCTAACGCTGCACCTCCTATAGCTACTCTGTCCTCATCTTTTCAGTTAACCATTGAAAGGAATTAATTATTTTAGCCTCTCAATTTTTTACTGTGACTCTTAGAACCAAATTTTCTTTACTAAGTTGTTTACTTTTTATGAAGCGTAATTGCGGCTTCTTCTCACCTTTGTTAGTATAAAAATTAAACCTGAACATCATCTCTATCATTGACTTTAATGGGGTTCGAAATTTGATTTTGGGAGTTTGACTCGAACTTTGAACCGAACTTCTCAAAATTCAAGATTCGACCCAAACTTGAATTTTTTTACAGTTCGCTCATCTCATACAGGACGAATGATAAGGAACCACCTTCCTAATGAACAACTTGTTCTCTCAATGATTTTCTAATGAAAACAGTCCATAAAGGCAACAGCAGCTTTTAGCTACAGCCCTGTCCACTACATAGAGGAGAAGTGATGTGAGGAACGAGACAGTCAAAATATTAGTAGAGACGTCACATATAGGTGCAGGCGAGTTTAAACTCATAGAGCAATGGTGCTGAGATAAAGTAGAATAGAGTCCACCTATACCTTGTCTCCACAGGTCTCCGTCCTGTGCACATCTCTGATACTCACTGTAGTTCCCCTATCCCAAAGGCCGACTGGACAGAGCTTCCATCAAGTCACTGAAGTGAGGACCATACAGACTGTTACTGGACAGGTCAAGTTTCTTCAGGGACTGGTTATTCCTTATTCCAGATGCCCAAATGGGTGCAGGATGTATCTGGTAGATCATTTTCATCCAAACTGTAAGAAAAAAGATGAGATATGGGTGCCGCATCCACAGAGCGTTAGTATAAAATCTGGTATATTGTGAATGTGGAGGGAAGATGTCCCCGACTATTATTAAATCCATAAATGTCATCACTAAAGCGCCTCGTGTGTGGTGGACGTCAGGAATGCCGGCAACTATAGGAAAATGTCCACTGACTCCTAATCCATGGTCTAGAAATACAGAATCCCTGAGTAATTTTCCTCACTTTATGGAGGTCTAAAACAGTGATGATTGCAGAACATGGAGTCTACAATAGCCATAAAGCTGGATGGAGGAACTTGTGTCACCAGTCATCAGGGGTAAGGACTTTCCTTCCTCCACTTCTATTGTAGCTCTGTGGCCGCTGTGTCCTCCATTCACCTCCTGTCCTCAAAATCATTACATTCAAATGTGGCCTTCAGCCCTTTATATCAGAACAACACTGAATTGTTCAGGTCATAGCCTCCTCCAAGATCAGGAGATAAATTAAATACTCCCGTGCTACTGTGATCAGGTGATGATGTGGTGCTGACATGGACAAGTAAAGCAGAGCTGGGTGGATCCTGGGATATGAGGCTGCACATGCAGGGTCCTCTTATCTGCGCTGTGGATGGATGTTGGTGACTCTTGATGTGTGAGATACATCTATTGTATAAAAATTGGGTCCAATGTTTTTTACACATTTTTCCTAATTTCATGATGAACTTGGGGAACAACAGGAACAAAACCCAAATATAATATACAGGAATGTTCATCACTGATCCCGATACAATTTTACTTCTCGCAGTATCTGTATAATAGGAGAGGTCTGGCCCCTGGCTGGTTTACATTGACCCCATAGAGTCCCACAAATTGGATGCACCTGACACAGGTCTATTGGTCACAGATGTAGCTTTGTTTCTTTTTGTTAGGATGGAAGCTTCTCACTAAACACATAGGATTTTCAGTGGGTAAGAACCCCGCAAGGCCCATGGGTACAACATAAGGTCAACAGACTAACTGAGCCACCAGCGCCTGCACGGCTTCTCAGGGGCCACCACTACTTTTTATGGAATCTAACCATTACCACTGGTGACGGGCCCTGTCTACAGAGAGGTTCAGTATGTAACATGTTTGGGGAATCACAGCTCCCTACTGACTCCTCTCCAAGTAGAATGAGGACATCATCACTTTAAGGCCAGCATACTCACGTCCTGTACACAATACTGATTGCTCCATCCAGTAATTTGACTAAGTTCTTGTCTGCACAACACCGGTATATCACTGGGACTCATCTGTCTATAGTATAGTAGGTCACGGGTGTGCCAGGGGGGTCATATATACTACTTATGATTCAAATTATGTTTTTTTGGGCCAACATTTTAAAGGGGGGAAACAAAAAACCTAAACTGGGGTGAAAACCCTCTGATTTTCTCTTTTTCAAAAGTATGATCACATTTCACTGCAGAAGGGGAGGGCCCAACCAAAGGGCAAAAGCTATTCTTTCCCCCTCTCCCATAGGACCCGGGAATTTTTGACAGATTCTCATTGGGGGTGGGAGGGGGACTCTCATTTTGGAAAGTGGGGCTCCTCACTGCAGGGTAAAGGGACTTTCCCCCGTTTTGGGGGTTTTTCACTGCGGGGAAAGGGGCTCCCTGCAAGGGGGGTGTTTATTATGGAAAATTTGGAAATGCTCACTGGGAGGATTGGGCTCTCACTGCGGGGCGTGGACGGGACACTGAGAATTTGGAAATGCTCACTGTGGGGTGGTCTATTCACTGCGGTACAAAGCAATGCTTTTCTGCAGGGGGGTATACAAATTACTTCAAGAAAGTGGAATTCCTCCTGGAATGTGGGCTTTTCCTGTGGGATGTGGAATCTTTCTGCCGATGTGGATTGCCAAATGCGGGATATAGAAAGCTTACATGGGATGGGGGACTTTTCACTGCGGGGTGTGGACTCTCATTTTTCACAGGGGCCCCAGGAACCCCCTCCTTGGGTTTTCGGGGGCATCGGGGTCCCCCCGGGCGAGTAGCCCCGCGGTCCCATGTTGGAAGTAGGGGCACTCCTCTAATTTCTAGGTGGCCCCTTTTCTTAGCCACCGCATCCTATCGTGTTTTCCCCTTTTCCCGATGCGTGGGGGTCCCCCCCCTCCCAGGGGGCGCGCGACGGCCCCCTGTTTTAAATTTTTAAAAGGGGCCGCCACCGGTAAATTTCCAATTTTCCCGGGCCCGGGGGCCCCCAATTTTAACCTGCCCCCCTTCCCCGTGCCCATGCCGAAACTTTTGTTTCCTTTTTTTATTTTAAAAAAATGTTTTCCTTGCCTTTTTGTTCCTTTCCCTGTTTCCGTACCTCTCACCCCTGTCCCCGAAACCGGAAACCTTTTTTTCCCCCTGTCCTTACCTTTTTGGCCTGCCCCGACTATGCCTAGCCTTTCGATTTCCCCCCCCCTTGGGGTTAACCCCCCCCCCCGCCCCCGCCCCCCGCCCCCCCCCCCCCCCAACCCCCCCCCCCCCCCCCCCCCACCCCCCCCCCCCTTTGGTGCCACCCCCAAAACAAGTCATGTCCGGGAAAACGACCTTGACTCCCCCCCGTAAAAAGTCCATCCCGCTTTGTGGCGGGGTCTGTGGCTGGTTTACTTAATTCCCCTCCCCCGGCATGGCTTAACCCCTCGGGTTCGGTGGTCCATGGATCCACTTTCCGCTGTAAAGTGACAGTATTTTTCCGGCCATTTGGGTCCCGCCCCGGTGCCTCTGGGCCCTCCCCCGATTACCTCACCGCCATCGTGGGTCAGCAATCCCCAGCAAAATCGCTTAGCAAGCCCAGAACTCAGCCATTCTCCCCAAAGAGGGAGCGTTCCTGGGCCCCCCCCCAACAGCATCAACCCACTTTCCCTGGGTTTTGCTGCACCTACTTTCCTCACCGGCGTGTTTGTCATGGGGCCCGTCGGTTCGTCTGGCTATGGATCAAAGAATTGGGATGTTTAAATTTTTTTGTTAGGTCCTAAAGCGGTCTCAGGGCGGAAGTAACCAAACCCGTGGCGATCTCTCATGTAAAAGCCCCTGCGTCTTCCTCCCCCGCCCCGTGAAACCCTCACTTTCAAAATTTTTAATTTCGTTTTGGGTCCCTCCTGGGCCCCCCGAAAACCATCTGCAAAGCCGATGGGTTTAAATGGAGTCAAAAACCCATTTTGAAAACCCCCTTTTTGTTTATCTTGGGAAACCCCTTTTACAGCAGGAGCCATTTGGGCCCGTCAGGTTTGGGGGTTCTAAAACAGAAGGAAGGGGGCCAGCTCATCCCCGTTGGGAAATTGGGGGCCCGTTCTTTTGGGAAATCCCCGGGACGAACCATGCTCCAAATGCACTTGTAAATTAGGAAAAAACTTTTGCCCAAAAAGATCAGCACAGGGGGAAAACGATAAAAAAATAACTTTTAAAATTTTTAAAAAATAACTGCCGGGACAAAAAAAAAATTATATAACGGGAGCAAGGGGGGGGAACGCTCAAGAGGGGCAAAAGGGTCGTGAAAAAGTTTCGGGGAAACCCCCTTAATGTTTAAACAATGGCTTATTAGAATCAAGCCCTTAATTTTGGGTAAAAACCCAAAATTTAAAAAAGTAAAAACCCAAAAAACCCGGGAGAATTCTCCTACCTGAAACCTGATGCTGTTTTCCCCCAAAGGGGGAGAACCACCCCCCTAACGTCACCGGAACCGGGGGATTGGGAAAAAACAAGGGTTGGGAAAAACCCAAACGTGGGGGAAACCAGCGCAGAATGAAGTGGGCATGCCATGGATAAGGAAAAACTCTTTGTTTGTGGAATTTTTGGGTTAAACCTTTTAGAATGCAAAAATTTGGATTTCTGGTAATAATTTTGGCCCACCTTTTATGGCTCAAAAACTCCCAAAAAGACCCCCTTCCGCCAAAATAAAGTAGCTAAAGCTTTTCCCTTTAAAAAACCCAGTGGGGCTGGCTTAATTTTTTGTAATGATATAGTCATCCCAAGGGGAAGAAAAATGAAAACCCCTGACCCAAACAGACCCGGGTTCATCACAATAAAACCCTCCTCCCCCCGGGCCCGCCACGGAAATTTTGAATCTTTGTTGATTTTTAATTTTTTTAAGGGCAACCTTTGGGGGAAAAAAGGGTTTAATTTAAATTTTGACCCAAAAGGGAAAGAAAACACATAGAGCCCTTTTAAATCCCCCCTCTACAAGGGCCCTTTGGGGGAAAGGTCCATAAAAGGGTGTTCAAAGGGCAGAAACTGGGAAAACTTAAATATTAGAAATTTGGAATACTTTAAAAGTGGGCCCCTTTTGGGTGTGGGGGAAACTTAGGGAAACCCCCCCAAAACCTCTAATTGTTAAAAAGGGAAAATTTTTCCCTATAGGGTAAACCTTCTTTAAATTTTTATGAAAAAAAACTAAACCCCAAGGGAATTTGGGGGCCCTTTAAATTTTTTCAGAAACATTCCAAAAAATTAAAGTTTTTAAAATAAATAAACGTATGGGGGTTTTTTTATGGGCCTTTCCTTTAGAGTACCCGAAAAAACTCCAGATCTTTTTTTAAGACCAAAATTTTAAAAATAGGGGAAAAGTTCAAATTTTTTATTTATCTAGGGTTTAAAAGGGGAAAATTTAAGACCCTTGACTTTAAAATGGGAAACAATTTTCCCGGGGATTGTTTTCCTTTGGTTTTTATTTTGCCCCTTTTTTTAATGGTTTTTTTTCCTCCCCTCCTTAATATTTTTTCCCCTTTTTTGTTTTTTTCAAATTTGGATTTTTTTAAAAGGAAAATTTTGGGTTTTAAATTTGGGGAAATTGAAGCGCCGACGTCGAGGCCCCTTCTTTTTTTTCATTATTCTCATCAGTAAAACTCAAGTCCCAGTGAATTTTAAAAATGAACCCGGTTTTGTTTTTTTTTCCAATTTAAATTTTTTTTGTTCGGTCATCTTAAATAGAGCGGGGGGGCCACTAGTTTTGGGAAACTTCTTCCCCCTTCGACACCTGTTGTGGTTGTAATCATAACTATCACATTCAAATTTTGCCTTTTTATTTGTCTTTATTTGGGAAAATTTTAAAAAGAGAAATAAAGTTTTCATCGTTGTAAAAAATTTTGGGCAAAATCAGGCCCGGGTTTTTTAAAAAATTGAATTTCACTTTCCTTTTCTTTAGCTCCTCTGAAATTTTTTTCCAACTTGGGTTCTTTTTTGGGTTTTATAATGAGTTTTCCAAAGATTGGTGGGGGCTGATGACAGAATGGGATTCCGCGAGTTACAAAATCCCCAGAGTATATAGGTTTGTGGGAATTTTCTTAATTTTAACCCTCTTGGAATCATTTTTTGTTTGGGCAAAAAATTTTTTCCCCGGGTTTGCATCCCCCCAAAACTTCAACTCCGAGCCATAAGCTTTTCTAATTTACTTTTTTTCCCCAAAAATTCTTTCTCTTGGTTTTCTGTTAAACCCTTTTTTTAAAGGACTAGCGCAGCCTTTTCATATTTTTTTGTATAAGGGGGCCATTTCCCACACTTTACTTTTGGGGAAAAAGTAAAATTTAAACAAGACCCCAAAAGGGAGATAAAACCTTTTATTAAAAATTTTTAATCGCCGAAAGGGGGCCCGGAAAACTTGGAAATACTGAAAAGACAGAAGGGAAGGGAACCAGCTCACCCCGTTTTGGGATTTGGGGTCGTTCTTTTGGGAAATCCCTGCACGATCCAAACTCCAAAACACTTGGTAGTTAGGGAAAAAACTTTTTCCAAATGATCACACAGGGGGATCCGATTTAAAAAAAAACCCTTTTAAATTTTTAAAAAAAAATAAAATGCCTACAAAAAAAAAATATATAACGGGCAAGGGGAAGGAAAACAGCTTAATAAAACAAAAGGATCGCTGGGCATGTTTTTGGGCGAACAACCCCTTTGCGTACAATTCCAATTAAATGCAAACCTTGTTAAGTGTGCTAAAAAAAATCAAAAAAGTAAAAAAAAAACACCTGGGAAAATTCTTTCCCCGAAAAACCCAAAGCTGTCTCAACCCTGGGATGAGAACCCTGCTAAATCACTGGAAGCCGGAAGACGGAAAAAACAAAGGGGGGGGAAAGCAATGCGTGTCACCAGCCAGAATAATGGGGAAAGCGCGGAAAATAGAAAAGGGCCCTCCCAGGTACACCTTTCATTTATGGAACAATAAAAAAAAGGCTATAAATTCGGGAGGAAAGGGGAGAATACAAAAAGGGATATTTAACTGTATCTGCAAAAAAATAAATAAAATTGAATAAATTTGAATAAATAAGAAAATAATGCTGTTATAAAAATGATGATCGCTTGCCCTTTTCATAAAAGAATCAAAATGCAAAAAAGAAAACAGAAAAAAATGCACAATACATAACAATTTTAAAACCATATTTAGATATTAACTGTCTTAAAAATTTGTTTCAATTAATGTAAAACCATCCAACCAAGTGTTTAATGGACAGAACCAATTTCTACGTATAAAAGATAATTTCTTGGCGATTGAGACCCGTAGGGAAAATGTATTTAAAAGAGCATCCCCGAGGCTTTCTGTAGGAGTAAATACTCCCAAAATTGCCTCCCTCTTTGTGGCTTAAAAATTTTTTTCGTGCCTAAAATTTTTAGCCTTTGATGTTTGAAATTTTGGATTTTTATAAAAGGCTGTGCACACTGACGTAGTTTAGTGGATGTATTAGTAATTTTTCATAAAAGTGCTCAAGGAAACCACCTTTAATTTCGTGTGGGGCGCTTACGTACATTTTTACACAATGAACACTTGATAAATAAAACATGATAGTGTTGGGAAATGTTTTTGGCAAATTTTAAATTAGAAAATTCTTTTGTGGAAAAACAAACCCAAAGGTTTTTTTAAAGGAAAAAAGGCCCTTAAAAAAACCTTTTTGTCGCAAAACCCCAAAGGTGGGGCGTTGGGGTTTCTGGTTTGCCAGGAGATAAGATGTTTCCTAATGTTTACTTTTTTGGAACAATCACAACCTCCCTGTAAAATTTGGTTGTTTTCATCGCATTTTTTTCTGGAAGATAATCTTTGATTTTTTTAATTTCTGGTGTGATTTAGTCCTAATTTGGGTTTGTTTGCTGGACGACCCTGACCTTGTAGAGTATCCGATGCATACTTCTCCAACCGTGAGTAATTTTTTTGGGTGCTCTATTTAATGCCCAGCCTGGATAACCTCTAGCCTGAGTCTATCAAAAATAGCATCTTTTTTCTTTTTTATAGTCTTCGGGGAAACTCATTTCCCTTTTTAGCTTGGTGATTTTTTTTTTTTTCATCGTTGGGAAATAGCCTGTTAGTACTTTTTTAGGGAAAAAATGCGGAAAATGCGTTAGGTCCCCTGTGTGGGCTGCAAAAGTTTTGATTAAAGACCTCCCAGTGGACCAAGTTCAAGATCCCCAAAAATGTAATGAAAAAGGAGGGGCAAATTTCCCGAAAATTTGTTTTGTTCACTTCGGAATTTCTCGGCAAAAATAACTTCGTTCCAAATTTCTTCGGCACGAATCGCGTTAAAAAAAAAGCTCTTCAGGGAGCCAGGGCCGCAGGGGGGCTGGAAATGTTGGGCCATGCTTAAATTGCGAGGGAGCTTGGTTTGGGCTTAACAAAGTTGTGTTTTAGTTGACACGCAGTGACTGCCGCCCCCTTTAGAATCGCTTCACTAAAAATTCCTGGCACTTAAGAGGGCAAAAAAAGACCAAAAAAACTCAACGGGAATGTAGCCCGATAAAGTCATGCCAGCGAAAACTGGGAAAAAAAAAAGTTTTAAGCTCAGGTGGCAAATTGTGACAGAGTGTGGGAGGTGACGGGGCGCCCCGCAGCTGAGGTCAGGGGTGGCACAATGACATTTGGAGGTGGCAAAAAAAGGAAGAGCCCAGAATTGCACAATGTGAGAGGGGGGGTCACGGCGGAGCGCTGAGGTCGGGACAGTCGCAAATGACACAGTGGGAGGTCACGGCAGCAGCCACAGCAGCAGCATGGGGTAGAAAGTGGCAAAATGAAAAAGTGTGGGGACAGGGGCAGCAGCCCGCGAGCATAGGTCAGGCAGGGGCACAAAAATTTCTGGAGGTGGCAAAACAGGGGGAAGCCACAGAAGGGCCCAAAATGATGAGAGGGGGGGTCACGGGGGCAGCAGATGGGTCAGGCATGGCCAATGACATTTTGGAGGTGGCAAAAAGGAAGCCACAGAATGGCACAATGACTGAGAGGGGAGGTCCGGCGGCGCGCATGAGGTCAGGCGTGGAAAATGACACAGTGTGAAGAACACGGCAGCAGCCACAGCAGCAGAAATGGGGTCAAAAAAGGGCACAATGACACAGGTGGAGGCACAGCAGCGCCCAGCGCAGCATGAGGTCAGGGTGGCCTTTGACATTCTGGGGGGTGGCAAAACGGAGGAAGCCAAAAAGGCACAATGACTGAGAGCGGGGGTCACACCCAGCAGCATGGGTCAGGAGTGGCACAATGACACGTGTGGAGGACACGGCAGCGCCACAGCCAGCATGATTTCAAAAAGTGGCAAAAGGGACACAGTGTGGAGGAACGGCAGAGCCCGAGCAGCATGAGGTCAGGCAGTGGCACAATGACTTTTGGGAGGTAGCAAAACAGGGGAGCCACAGAAGGAAAAAGACTGAGAGCGGAGGTCACGGGGCAGCGCAGAGTCGGGGCAGGGGCACAAGACACACTGTGGGACACGGCAGCAGCCAACGCACCCTTTTGGGGTCAAAAAGTGGCACAATAAACAGTGTGGAGGACCGGCAGCACCCACAGCAGAGCATGGGGTCGGCAGTGGCAAAGACATTCTGGAGGGGCAAAATAGGAGGGAAGCCACAGAATGGCAAAATGAATGAGAGTGGAGGTCAGGCGGCAGCAGCATGGGGTCGGGCAGTGGCACAATGAAAATTCTGGAGGTGGAAAAAACGGAGGAAGCCCAGAAGGCACAATGTAAGGCGGAGGCCCGGCGGCAGCAGCATGGGGAGGCAGTGGCACATGACATTCGGAGGGGGAAAAACGGAGGAAGCCCCAAAAGGGCACAATGAATGAGGCGGAGGTCAGGGCGGGAGTGAGGTCAGGCGTGGCCAATGACACAGTGTGGAGGACCGGCGCAGCCACAGCAGCACTGAGGCAAAAAGTGACAATGACACGTGTGGAGGACAGGGCGAGCCCAGCAGCGAATGAGGTCAGGCAGTGGCCAATGATTTTCGGGAGGTGGAAAACAGGGGGAAGCCCAGAGGGGAAAAAGACTGAGACGGAGTCAGGGGCGAGCATGAGGTCGGGCAGTGGCACAGACATTTGGAGGTGGAAAAAACGTATTAGGCCAAGAGTGGCCAATCCACGTTAAGGGTCCAAAAGCAGCGTATGAGGTCAGGCAGTGGCAAATGCATTTGGAGGTGGCAAAACGGAGGAAGCCCGAGTGGCACAATGTGAGACGGGGTCACGGGGCGCAGCGGGTCGGGGCAGGGGCACAATGCCAGTGTGGGGGACATGGCAGCAGCCACAGCAGCAGCATGAGGTGGGCAGTGGAACAATAAAACCGTGGGGGGACAGGGCGCCCACAGCGCACAGATGAGGTCAGACAGTGGCCAATGACAGGTGTGGATGTCCGGCAACAAAAAGGCAGCAGCGCTGAGGTCAGGCAGGGGCACAATGACACAGTGTGGAGGCTGGAGGCCACGCGCGCATGAGGTCAGCAGTGGACAATGAAAAATTTGGGGAGGGGGCAAAAAGGAGTGGGCCCACAGGTGGCACAATTAAGGAATTTGGGGGTGACGGGGCGGGAGCAACAGAATGAGGTCAGAGGGGAAAATGAACACAGTGTTGTTCACGGCAACAGCAACAGCAGCGCAGCTGAGGTCATGAGTGGCACAATGAAAAGAGTGTTGAGGGGGGGGAAATCCAGCCCGGGTAAAGTGGTGGTGCCAGATGGAGAAACGGCAGCAGATTGTGGCTTAGGGGGTGGCGGCATCAGAATATTGGCTGGGGCAGGTAGTTTGAACCAGACTGAGCCAAGGCTTGGTGGTGGAAACCCCTGGCCGATCCCGCCGTTCATTTAAAAAGGCAGGGGTTCCCCCATTTCCCGGGACAAGCGGGTTCTCCTTGGGGGGAACGATGGCCCCCCCCGCACTGAAACCCCCCCCGATGCCCCATATGGCCGGGGAGGACGCTTCTCCACTGCAAACCGGGGAAGTTGGGCCCCATCCCGTTTGGCTTCCCCCGTAGTCCGCGGGTCTTTAATGAGGTGGGAGATGCTGTCAAAGTAGGCCACAAAAACCCGTTGGTTGGGGACTGCTCCCGATCCTATGGCTGCTGCTGGCGACTGCCCTCCTCACTAGGCGGGGGAAGGAAGCTGCCATCAGTGACCCAGACTTAGGGTTACTATGTGGGCTGGGACTGCCCTACCCCCCCCTTCCCCCAGCAGCCGCGGGAGTAGTAGTGAGCGTGAGGAACCCCGGTCAGCCTGTCAGGGAGGGACAATGCCGCACTTTGGGCAGCGGCCAACTGATTTCGGAGGATTTCCTATAGTATTTGAGTTTGTTTCCCTTCAATCTGGGAAAAACTATTTTGTACCGGTAGCGAGGTCCAATTAGGGGGAGGAAAAGTCATCCCCCTGCCGGATGCTGACTTTCGGCTGTCATAGCCCCGGAAATAAACATGCTCGGGCCTCTGACAAGTGACTCCAGGGGCTCCCTCCTCCCTTTCCATGTAACTGCCAAAGGTGCTTGGGGGTCATCTGCCTCGTCTTCCTCATCCATCCACCTCCTCGCTGTCCTGTCCTCCTCTCTTGTACCTGGGTAAAAAAACCCCTCTTTCCCAAAAATGTCTGCCCAATGTCTCCCCCCCTCCTTCTCCATTTCAGTCCCCACCCCACTATGTGGCCCAAAGTAGTCGTACGTTCCGCCCCTGCCCAGAAGATTTTTCAGATCTGTTCAGGACTGAAACGTGGAATATTTTTCATCCCCTAGTCCCGGCGACTGGCAAAAAAGTTGAATCCAATTTGGGCCCCAAAAATTGGGGAGGGGTCCGATGATGCACTGGTGCATTAAGTTACAAAAGGGGAGTACTTCTGTCTGCTGGTATTAAAAAACGTTTGGCCTTTCTTGTTCTTCAGTCGGTCCAAATGTGCAAAGGCTGGAAATTAGCGGGGGAAACTGCATATCAGCTGTGTTGGGGGGGGCCTTTCGCCGCTGGGGAACTCGAGGAGGGTGTTCCCGGTTTGTACGAATGGTAAAGTGCAGCACAGTTTTCCTGGCCATTTTCAAACTTTTGAAGATGGTGGAAAACTTCAGGAATTTTACAACTAATTGAACACGTGCGCCATGCGGGGGATGGACCTCCCCCCCTGGGAGTGGGCACCTGTTCCCCCTTGTCGTCACCCTGGTTCGATTTGCAGTTTGGGGGGAAAACCCCCACATCGATTTCTTGCAGCATGACGCGGGCATTCCTCCCTGTGGACTTGTTGCCCACAAGCTGGTGCAGAACTGCTGACACCGCTATGCCTACACGTGGTTGTGGGCGTACTTGTGGAAGTGGATGGTAGTGGAGGGGAGGGGGAAAAAGGGGGGGGGACATTGGGGCAGGAGCAGTTTGACAACGTGGAGGGGTAAAAAACCCCTTGCTGTCCGTTGTTGGTGTGCCTGGGGAGGAAAACATTCACCCAATGGGGGTAAAGGACCCTTTCTGGCCTGACGTAGTTCGCTCCGCTCTGCGCGCCCTGCCCTTGGAAAAACCGTAAGCTCAAGGATGACCCCCTTCTGTTCTACATATTTATGAAAATGCTGGTACTGCTTTTTGGAAAATAAAAAGGCTTGGAACTCTCCCCTCGGGTCGGGAAAAGCCATTAGTTTCTGAAAGGTGCAAGTCCACCATTTGGAAAAAGGGGGGACTGCAGTACCAACAACTTGGGGAGCACGGTCAGGCTCACCTTAGGATGGTTGGGGGAATACTGTTGTCTCTTTGCAAAGCCCCGCTGAAAGTTGGCGCCATGGTACAAGGGCAGGAGCATTGGGGGGGGGATGATGTCAAAAAGAAAAAAATCCTTTGCCGAGGTGGTGGAGCCTTTACGGCTCAATGGCATGGTGCCCCTGGTCGTGCTGTGCTGCTGTTGCTGCGGCGGCTGGGTGGACCACCAACGAGCCACGTTTCTCCCAGGCCACCCGGTGGTGACCGCTGTGGTTTCGCAGGTCCGTGGTGCCAAAGTTTCTCCCTGGCCCCGCTTCAATTTTGCTTACAGTTTTACATATACCCCTTTCAGCCTCCCTGCTTAGCCCAAAAAGCTGCCACCCCCCCGCCGAGTAATCAGATTTTACCGCCAAATGGTGAACCCGCCGCCCCTGTCGGAGCCCCCTTTTCCGTACTTTCTTGGACCCGCGAAGGGGTTTTTTTCCCCCGGGGCCGCTTGGCTCCCGTCCATGTGCTATCCTGCTGACTCCGCCCAGACCCCCTTTTTTGGCTGCGCGCTGCCTGGGCCCCAAAACTGACCCCCCTTCTCCTGCGAGATGAAACCCTTTTCCCCCCCCTCCCAAGTGTAGCTTTTTGCGGTTACAATTGCGTGTTTTTACCCACAAACAAGAGTACAGTTGTATTAACTTTTCTTGTGAATTAGGAAAAGGAAAAATTTATTATTTTGGGTTGAAAAAAAGACGGGTTTCTTGGGGTCCCCCCAGCAAAACAAGCTTAATTTTCCCGGATGTAAATTGCGCCAAGAATTGAGCCGCACAAATAGTAGCTTTGTAGCGTGTTACAATTGCGTGTTTTCTACGCCACACAACAAGAGATACAGTTGTAATTAACCTTTGCTTGTGAATTAGGCTACAGGAAAAATGTTATATATTTGGCGTTGAAAAAAACGGTTCTTGGGGTCAGCACACCAGCAAAACAACGCTTAATTAACCCCTGGATGCAAATTGCGCAGCCAAAAATGAAGTGGTATTTGTATTGTAAAAACGCTGTTTCTTTAAATGAATACAACAGGAACTGGCTTAGATCCCACTTGGATATTGAATTTTATATGCAGCTGCAGTGGACGCACACTGGATTTCAGATCCAATACCCCAAAAAATTAGAATAGAACATTAAGAGAACAGTCTCTGAGACAACTGAGACACCCCACAGAAATCGCTATATAAAAATCAATTCTTCAGTAAGAGCTAAAACAGCCGCGGCAGCACCTTCCCTGATCAGTACAGTGAGAGCGGTATGAGCTCCTAGCGTCGTGCCCCGGGCCCTTTTATAGTGCCCGGGGACGTCACAGAATCCCACCGGTCTCTGATTGGCTTCACCTCTGCACATGTCATGCAGGCTATGCCCTTCTTCCTCCCAGAGTGCTTTGCCCCATGTAGCGCCCTGTGCTCGCAGCCATTTTATCAATCAAAAGCACACTTCGTTCACCCGAAGTACCCCAAAGTTCGACTTCGTTCCGAACCGAAGTTTTCCTGAAATTCTAAACGAATTCCACTTCGTTAGAATTAATTCACCCATCTCTAAATGTAATCTTTGTGATAAGAAAAGGTAAACCTAAGATTAAATGGATTATTGTTTAGATAGTCCACGAAGAGTGGTACGGCAGACACATCACCCCCCTAAATAATGAGCAGGTCATCTATGTATCTGCCATACCACTCCAAGTGGCCAACAAAAGGATTACTCTCTGAAGTCTAAAACTTATCGATAGCCCACATCAGGGAACACTACAGTATACTGCATTACCGCAGTTTCCATACAAAAAGTACTAAGCAGGCTATTCCAATCGGTGAACTCAGTCTCCTGAAGACTATAAAAAAGAAAAAGATGCTATTTTTGATAGACTCAGAGCTAGAGGTTATCCAGGCTGGACATTAAATAGAGCAGCCCAAAAAGTTGACTCACGTGTTAGAGAGAGTATGCTATCGGATACGTCTAGCAAAGGTCAGGCTCTGTCCAGCTATCAACCAACTTTAGGACTAAATCACACCAGACAATTTAAAAAAGTCAAAGAAATAGTGTTGAAATGTTCCAGTATAAAATGACGATGAAATACATAGCCAAATTTTACAGGGAGGTTGTCGATTTGTGTCCAGAAAAAGTGAAACATTAGGAAACATCTTATCTCCTAGTGCAACCAGTAACGCCAACTGTCCCACCATGTGGTTGCGACATAATGGTTTTGTTAAATGTGGCCATTTTCCATGTAAAACCTGTGGGTTTGTTTTTCCATCAAAAGAATTTTCTAATTACAATGGCTCAAAAACATTTCCCATATGCAAATACATTAACTGTAATACTACTCATGTAGTTTATACCATCAAGTGTTCATTGTGTAATCTGATGTACATAGGCAGCACCACACGAAAATTAAAGGTGTGTTTCCTTGAGCACTTGTATGATATTACTCATACATCCACTAGAACTAAGTCTAGTGTGTCACAGCATTTTATAGAATGCCACAATTCAAACATCAAAGGCTTACAAGTATTAGGCATCGAAAGAATTTTAAGACCACAAAGAGGAGGCAATTTGGAGTATTTACTCCATGACAGAGAAGCCTACTGGATGCTACTTTTAAATACATTTTACCCTACTGGTCTCAACTCGCGCAGAGAAATTATCTTTCATACGTAGATATATTGGTTCTGTCCATTAAACACTTGGTTGGATGGTTTACATTAATTGATACATATTCTATAGATCAGTTTAATATCATAAATTAGTCGGGATTTCATCATTAGTTATGTATTGTGCATTTTTTTTCTAGTTTTCTTTTGTGCATTTGTTTTTTTTTTAAAAGGGATAGTTATCTCATTATTAAACGCTTATTTGTTTATTTTTCATTCATTCAATTTATTTTTTTATTTCAGTATTTAAATAAAGTTATGTACTTCCCCTGTTTTTCCAAGAATTAAGTCCTTTTCTGTAGTGTTCGCATCATTAGGGGTTTGTACCATCAAAATCTTCCTGTACCCCATGGCAATGCCCCATTTGCGCTGGGACACGCTTGCGTTCCCCCTTTGTTATTTCCGTCTTCCAGTTTTCCGGTGACGTAGCGCAGGGGGTTCTCATCCATGTGGAGCGCGTCATGGTTTCGGTAGGGAATTTCCCCCCTGTTTTGGTTTTTACTTTTAGATTGGTTTTTTAGCACATATAAGAAGGTTGCATTCAATTAGCATTGCTACGTCTAAGGGCTTTTTGTATCGCCCAACTGTCAGGTCCTTTTGTCTTTTGAGTGCTTCCCTACCCTTGAAATTTTTTAAAACGTTTTTTTTGTACCGGCAGTTTTCTTTCAAATAAAAGTTCTTTTTTATCGGATCTCCTGTTGCATTTGGCATGCGGGTTTCCCCGTTGTCAGCTCCTGTGCCCCTCATGACCAGAATCACATACTGGAGATCATGCGCGGCGACTGCTGCTGGGGATGGACATGATTTGCTTAAGGGATTAAACGATGAATAATAGTCTATGAGTGATGGAGGCCATGTTCTATCCATTTACCAATCTATTCCCCTTGGATTAATGGTCGTTTAATGTTGTCTAAAAAGCTGTAGGAAAGCTCAGGCCGTGTGTTCAGCAGACGCCTGTGATGGACGCCATACAGTGACCTCTGTCACCCATAGGCTAATATGGCAATGTGTAATGGATCTCCTGTCTATGGAGAGAGCAGAGTCTAAGATGTTATTCTGTCCTTCATTTTTTGCAGTATACTGATGTGTGTAGTGTGCAGGAGTTGGGTGGAAAAAACAACTATAAAGGGTTAAATTTTTTTTAAAAGGTTTTTTTATGGAAAAGCTATTTGACTGTTTTTTATACCCTGTTTGAGAATGTTCTAGAATTGACCTTAGTTCACCCCTGTGTGCAGCCAAGTGTACTGAGAGTTGTAAGTCAGTAAGGTGCAAGATGTTGGAGAATGTATAATTTTTAATACAAAAGGCCCGGAGGTAGTAACCATAGCAACATCCCGGGTGTGGTCAGATTAAAAAATTTAAAAAAGAAAGGAACTTATTATTCTGGGTCCTGTCACGTCGCGTCCCCACGTGCTGGGGGGGGCCAATGTAAGGGGTAGATTATATCCCTCGATCACCTTCACCAGTAGCAAATAAAGCTTTAAATCGTACCCAAGACGCCCAGCCCCAAAAAAATTATCCGCTCCCACCCCCTTTCCTTTCCCAAAATAAAAAAAAAAAAAAAAACAAAAGGGCTCACCGGAAGGTATCGAGTCCTCACCGATTTCTAAAAAACGTAAAAATGCCAAGGTCAACTCATGCTCTCCTCAGTATTCCCAAAGAGAAAAAAAAAAATCCTTTCAAAGAAATTTGGGGTTGTGCAACAACAAGAGTTAAGAATTACGATATTTTAAATATAAAAATATTTCGTCTTGCATAGACAAAAAATATGAAAAAACAATAATGACACACTACAAAACATTTTTTAAAATAAAGGGGAAAAATGGAAAAATTCACATTACAAGATTTTCCCGTCCGGGGTAAGGAGAAATTAGACAAGTCACTTTAGAAAAAAAAAGGACCCCATAGCTATGACACAGAATAAAGGGTGGTGGGCCTTTTAAAACCAGTCGGCTTCTCATCTGTTTGGCTTGAATTTGAAAGTAGGTGGGTTTACAGAATTTTCTGGGGGGGTTTGGTATTTTTTTTCCCCAAAAGGGGGCACTCCGGACTGCCTCTTGGGAGAAAAGGAAAACCTTTTTTTTTCTCTCTGGCGGGAAAGATGTTTTATTTGAAAGCTGTAAAACTAGGTTATCAACTGTGCCCCTAGAAAGGGAAACAGGGTCCCAAAAATGTTTTCTTTTCCCAGAGGGCCAAAAAACTTTCTCTCTCCTGAAGAATGGGGGAAGGAGAATTTCACCATCTGAACTGCAGGATTTAGTGAGAGTTTAAATACATTGAATTTTTTACTTGTACATAAAACCTCCCCCTTTTGGAGTGGGGGGGGGGGACGGGGTCACCTGCCCATCCTGACCCCCCCTCGTACTCCCCGGCGGAGAGACCATCTGCATTACCTTTTTTAAATGCCTTTTTGTGTTGTACAGTAAAATCTATTGCTGCAGCCCCAGGCCCCACCTGAGCGTTTGCCTTTGTCGCCGCCATGGTTGAGCCAGGGTTAGGGGTTTTTTGGGTCGGTGACCCCGTAAAGTTGGCCTATGGTAGGTTGTAGTTTTTGGGGCCCCTACGATGGAAAAACATCCTTCTCAATTGTAGATAGAGACCTTCTCGGCAGGATTTCCTGCTCGGGTACGAATGGGTGCCCCTCCCCCCTTTGGTTCCCCTGATGAGGACCGCCCCCCAAACCCATAAGTGGGGTCAGTTTGGACCCGAACTAGGGGAAGCCCCGGAGCCTGGAGGACGTTGAGGGGCCAAAGGCACCCTTTTTAGTGCTTTAAAGGGGCCCTCTCACTTGGGGGGTCCAAGAGAAAATTTTGGGGAATTTTTTTCTTGGTGGGGTCAGAGGGGCTTGGCCAGGGACGTATTTGGCCCCAAATTTTCCTATAGTACCAGCCGTACTAAAAAGGAATCACCTGTTTTTTAGTTTTGGGGAGTGGGCCGGCTGTAATGCCTCTTTTTTTTCCGGCCGGCCTTAGCGCCCACCCCCCCACACGTGCCCCAAATGTGTACTGGGGCCGGGTTATCTGACATTTCCTGGCTTAATGGTCAGCCTGCAGATTGAGCCTCTCTAGGATTTGGGACAGATGGGTAAGGTGCCTCCCAGGAATTGCTAAGATGGCTTATGCCCAGATATGCAACCGAACCCACAAACCCCTCAAGCAGCTGTTTGACCAGGCATGAAATGGGCAGGGGATTTTTTTACGAAGGGCTGATAAAATTTTAACACCCAAAGGGGGTTTATGAAGGCCGATTTTTCCCTGGTTCCTTTTCCGGGGGATCTCCCAATAGCCCCTCTAGGTCCTAATGGTGAGGTAGGAGGCCCCGGCAGCTGTCTAAACTCATCTTTCCGGGGCATGGGAACGATCAAAGACTGTGATGCAATTTAACCTCCTGTAATCCAAACAAAACCTTGTCTTTGTTTTTTTTGGGACAAAAACCCCCTGGTGAGGCCAGCACTCTGGGATTTTTGTTGACCCAAAGGCCAAAAATCTTTCTATTTGCCCCCTCTTTTTCCCTTTCCCCTCTGTGGCCCCGAAAAAACAGGTTGCCTAAGGGGGAGTGAGTCCGTGCACAGGTGGAGGCTAACTGAGTTCCCCCCGGGCCTACTTGTAAAGGTACCCTAAAGGCCATCAGTATGGTGAAGCCAGACTCTGTGTGAGGGCTAATGAGGGTTAAATTTTGGGCCCCCTAAAGTGTTCTGTGCCCTTGTTTGGCCAAAAATTAAAAGGAATCCTTCTTCCCCCCTCGGGCGGGTGCACACAGGCAAAAAAGGGCCCCCTGGGTGATGTCCCTTTAAAAAAATTTTTACATGGAAACCTTTCTCCCTTTTGTACCAGGGAAAATCTTTAACATCATTGGAGTTTATGCCCATGTAGGGGCCTTCCCATGCAGCTGTAACTTGTTTGCGCATGGGGACCAGTACCCAAACCCTGCCCTGCTTCATATGTTCGTTGCCGGGCATTAGATCTCCTTGTTTCTGCTTGGCCCGGGGTTTTGGGTAAGGTTGTCATGCACAAAAATGCTAAGTGCCGCTCTTGTCCCCGGTTTTAAGAAAAGTACTCCCCACAGGACTTTTGGGTCTCCCGCTTAAACCCTTTGGGCTCTCTTCAAATCCGGGGCCCCTTATTTTTTCTACCATAAAAAGGGGTTCAAAAGGGGGAAAAAACCCGTAGAAGCTTGGGGGGCCCCCCCCATAGGCAAACAGCAGGTGGGGGAGGTAATCCCAATTCGGCCTTGGGTTTTTCCCCAACATTTTTAGCATTGCTTTTTTTCCCTTAAAAAGTCACACAACCCCTTGGGTTGTGGGTGATAGGGATGGCGGTCAGGTGCTGCACCCGATTTTTTTGCAGAGGCTTGCATTAATTGGCATAAAAATGGGTTTCCCCGGTCAGTTTAAATCTCCTGGGAAACCCCAAAGGTGAAAAAAAGATAAAGGGGATCAGCAACTTGTCTGCCCCCTTTTTAGAGGACATGGCCCCCAGCCTCTGGATATCGGGTGGGTAGTCAACTACTGTAGAATGAAGCGCTTCCCCGAAGTGGGGGCGGCAAGGGACCCTTGATATCACCGCCACTCTTTGGAAAGGCTCATCGTGTTGGTAGGGGGTCAGTGGGGCCCCTTTGGAAAACATTCCCCCCCTTTCCCACCGTGGGGCCCTGCTTTAAGACATAGTTGGCTATGTCAGTCCCCCCTATTTGGCCAATAAAAATTATGAATGACCGGGGCCCTTGGGGTTTTGTTCGCAAATTGCCCGGCTAAAGGAATCTATGAGGCCCTTTAATAGTTGTTCCCCCAATGGGTATGGGAATACCGTCGCTTTTCAGTTCCCCACAGTTTGGGGGGTCACACATTTTTGTGTATAGCTTGCCTGCCCCATAAAACCTTGTTGTGGATCAGGGGGGGGGATTTTTGCCGCCCCCCTTTCTTGTTAAGCTGTGATTTTACAGTTGGGGGTGCCTGAAAGCCAAATATCAGGTGCAATCACTTGCAGAGGGGGGGTCAGTGCAGATGCTGGGCTCTTGTGGGCTGCGCGTGTGACCCCCCCCTCGGAGGAGACGCTGTCTGTGAGGGAGAAGCAGGTACCAGGTCTGGGTTACAAAAAAGTTTGCTGCGAGTTAACTGCAAAAAAAAATTAAAACTGTTATCAACATTTTAATTCACATTACACCAGCGGGGACAGGTCCCGGGGGTGCACCTACGGCACAGTCTCATCCACTCAGGGTTCCCCTGATCGTGCATGGGGCCCGTAGGGGGAAACCCCATTGGGGGGGGGATCCGTGGGGGGACAGGGACATAATTAACTCCATCTCCCCCAAATCCCTACCCCGCAAAACACTGGTGGAATAGATCAGAGATTCCACTTCTCTATTCCCCGCCCGCCCCCAAACCCGTAAACACGGGCCATGGGGCGCGGGCTGAATCCCCAAAAAACCAGTAGGGCATTTCTTTCCCGTAAGGGTTCCCCGGTTACCAACTAGGGCGCCCACTTTACCCTCACCACTGTCCTTTTAAGGCCCCGGTAAATTTTTTGCCCCGGTCACAGGTTGAAAATTTGTGCTTCTTCCCCCTTTACCCCACCACAAGGGAGTAGAGGGCCCCGCCCCGGAGCTTTCGAGGGTAGGGGCATCTTCCTTTGTGGGCGGTGGGCCCAAATGCCCCCCCTTTGTTTTAAAGGGGAAGTTGCGCGGGTCAAATGACTGAAAAGGGGGGTTTGGGGCCCCCGGGGGGTAACAGTAGGGGGGCCATGGCCGATGGGGGGGAGGAAGGGTTCCAGCAGGCTTACCTCTCCCCCGGTGGACCCGGTGGTCTCCCGGGGGTTTTGGGTCTATTGGTAACATGGAGTCTGCCCAGGTCCGCCGCCCCTTTGGGTGCTTGGGCTCAGTCCGACAAACTGAGAACTCGGCAGGGCAATTGGGGGAGCTGCTCCTTTTACAGATTCAACAGGTGTCAAGCTGGAGACGAGAGTCCCCCTTTCCCATGCTTGAGGGGGGTATTAAGCCCCTTTTCCCCATCGGGTAGCTGCAGTGGGACCTTTTGTAGATTTTCCCCAAATTTTTGCGATAACCTCCGGGGGGGGAGGTGATATTTCGTGACCCGACCTCTTTTTGGGGTCATGTCCCCCCCTTTTCTTGGGAGGGGTCCGAAAAAAACCCCAAGGCTTTTCCTTAGTCCCGGGGGCGATATGTGCCCATCCTTTTGGGAGATGTATTGCCTAAAGTTTTTCAAAAACCCCGTAAAAAACCTAAGTCCCCCTTCTTTTCCATCAAGGAAAAAATGTTTCCCGTGGGGTTTTTTAAAGGGGTTTTTACCTGGGCAGAGGCCGTGGCAAAGCCTCACCCCCTTTTAAGTTGTGCCCGCTGCGCTTGAGGTCCCTCCGTTGACGCTCGGGACGCCCTCAGCCTCTCTGCGCTTGGGCGCTCGGCCCCCTCTCTCGCGCTTTAGCTCAGCGCTCTGCTCTCTCCCCTGCTTGACGTCGGCCGCCCTCAGCCTCCCCCCGCTGCTTGACGTCAGGTTTACGCCCCGCCGCCCCTTTTGCTGCTTTACGCTCAGCCCCCGCCCCTCTCTTCTGCTGTTGGAATTGCGGATAAATTGGAGGCGACATAGGGGACAAGGCCTTTTGCCAAACCATGCCCCCAGCGAGTCCATGCCTCCTAGAGCTGCCCCTGCGGGGGTTCAGGGGAAATTACTTTAGGGCTATCCGTCAATTGGGCCCGTGCTTTTCAGTTTCGCTCTCTGAAGGGTCGCTGCTGAGATCGTGTCCATTAGTTCCAGGACAGCTGGGCTTGTTTTCGCAGACGTATTAAATTCCCCTCCTACATAGGTTTACGAGTATTCTTTTCTTTTCTTTTGTAAAAGGGTGCCATTTCCACAAAACACCCCTTTTCCAAAAAAAAATGAAAAAAAAAAAACAGGGAGGGGAAATGTTGATGGTTCAACTAAAGTAAGACTGCGTTAAATTTTTTGTAAGACTGGTGTAATCTCACCAAGATAAAGCCAGTCTTTAGTGCAGGGAATAATTTCTTAAGCCCAAGCACTAATGTTGCAAAAAAAAAAAAATATTCCACCCCTTGCCACCAAAAATTTTACGTACGCCTCACAGAGTATGGGGGGGCCACTGTAAGGGGTAGAATTTAAACCCCTCGACTACCTCTCATCAGGTAAATCAAGATAAATCGTACCCCAAAACATCCAGACCCCCAAATTTTTCCCTGCACCACTTTCCTTTAATAAAAAAAAAAAAAAAAACAAAAGGGCTCGCGGGAAAGGGATTGGTCCTCAGATTTCTAAAAACACGTAAAAAAAGTCAAGGTAATCATGCTCTTCATAGTTCCAAAGAGAAAAAAAACAATCCCCTTTAAAGAAATTGGGGTTTGTGCAACAAAAGAGTTAACGAATTTGATACCCTTTAATTTAAAAAAAGTTCGTGCTTGTAGACAAAAATAGATAATAAAATAATGAACACATTCAATTTCGTTTTTAAATAAAGGAGAAAAAAGGAAAATTCACACTTACAAAATGTTTCACGTCCCGGGGTAAGGAGAAATTAGACACAGTCACTTTAGAAGAGGACCCCCCTAGCTATGACACAGAATAAAAGGGGGGCTGGGCCATTTATACCAGTCAGGTTCTCATCTGATTTGGGTTGAATTATGAAAGTAGGTGGGTTTACAGAAAATTTTTTGGGGAGGGGTATGTATTTTTTTTCCAAAGGGGCACTCACGGACTGCCCTTTTGGGGGAGACAAAGGAAACCTTTTTTCTTCTTGGGGGAAAAATGTGTTTATTTTTCAAGTGTAAAAAAAGCTTATCAGATTCTGTTCCTGATACAGGAAACAGGGGTGCCATAAATGCCTTTCTTTTAGCCAGATGGCCAGAAACTTTCTCTCTCCTGAAGAATGGGGGAAGGAGAATTTCACCATCTGAACTGCAGGATTTAGTGATGAGTTATAATACATTGAATTTTCAATACTTGTACATAACAGTCTCTCTTCCCCCCACAGGAGTGGAAGGCTCTACATCTCTCTCTCCAGAGGAGCTTTGCTCATTCTTGGCCTTTCCAAGGAGTATGCCGCTCTGTGCTGGCATCTGCCTTCAGGGTGTCAGTGTGAAGAACTGCAGGGTTTGGCTTTAACCCGTTGTGCATTTCCCTGGTTACCTGGGAGCGGGACAGGATGGAGTTTAGCTCAGCAAGGGACTACGTTCAGGAACATTGCTACCCCCGCCTCGGCTGAGGGTGGCTGCATCTGGAAAGAGGAATGTCCATCGCCATGTGCTGTAACAGCTTTCTGCTGGGTTTTGAAGTAAAGAGGCCTATAAGGTTGTGCACGTTAACTCCTTGTCTCCTGCCTGTGTTATTCTGCACTGACCACCAAGGGCACCTCAACCTCCATTTTACATGCGGGCGCTCAAGGGAGAGTCCAATACCAGAGTCTACCCCAGGGGAACAGCTACCACCGTCATCTATCTAAAGTTTAGACCCCTTCTTCACTGGTGCCAGGCGCCAGAGGAGCGAGTAAGGTGTGGACAAGTGAGGTACTGGCCGCCGTGGCAAGGGATGGGTTCCCAAGGGGGCCTGCTGGCATCCGCTCCTGCCATCCTCTCCTCACCCTTCCTCCGGGCCGCACTGGTTCACCACATGTGTACCAGCCACACAGAGGCTAGAAGCAGGTCCGGGACGATGGGTCGGCAAAGGTAGGCAACAGTCTAGGATGCTACTTTATCCCAGGCAGGAAGGGGTCACGAGGAGGAATGGATGCGGCTGAGTTTTCCTTGGGCAAATAATAATGCAGTATGTGCCTTATTTGCCTCGAGCACCAGAAGACCTTGTCTCAGGCCTGGTATGTATCTGACTATTGGAGCCTATGCAGATGTCAAGAGCTTTTCTGATGAACACAATAAGTAAAGGAGAAACCACAGTGTGAGCCCAGCCCTACAGGTGCAAGGAGACTGGACGCAGCAGACATAAGGGCACACGGCTGTTGGGTCACAGTTTGGATGTAATGTGTGAATGTCTCCAGAGTAATGAGAAGTGACTGCGGCTCATGTGATGATCTGGGGCTCATCAGACTCTGTGGATAAGGCAGATAATTATCCATTTGGAGCCTTTACAATACCCGATTGTTGGGCAGTGACTGCAGGGACCAGCGTCCATCGCTCAGGCTGCTTTCAGGAACCACCTTCCTATGAACATTTGTTCTCTCAATAATTGTCTCATGTAACAGGTCCATAAGGCAGCAGCAGCTGTAACTACAGCCCTGTCCACTACATAGAGGAGAAGTGATGTGAGGAGACGAGACCGTCAGACATTAGTAGAGACGTCACATATAGGTGCAGGCAGCAGTTTATCTCATAGACAGAACAATGGTGCGGAGCATAAAATAGAATAAAATCCTTCTATACCTTGTCCCCACAGGTCTCCATCCTGTGCACATCTCTTATACTCACTGTAATTCCTCTATCCCACAGGCCGGATCGGACAGAGCTTCCATCAAGTCACTGAAGTGAGGACCAGACAGACGGTTATGAGATAGGTCAAGTATCTTCAGGGACGGGTTATTTCTTCTTCCTGATGCCAACTGGATGCAGGATGGGTCGGGGAGAGTATTTTCATCCAGACTGTAAGAATAAGAAGATAAGATGTGGGTGACGCGTCCACAGAGTATTAGTATAAAACCTGTAGATTGTGAATATGAGGGAAAATGTACCCGACTGTTAGTAACATCCATAAATGTCATCACTAGAAGCTGCCTCTTGTGTGTGGTGGATGTCAGGAATGCTGGCAACTATAGGATATGTCCACTGACACCTAATCCATGGTCTAGAAATACAGAATCCCTGAGTAATGACCTCACTTTATGGCAGGTCATAAATCAGTGATGATTGCAGCACATGGAATTGAATATCCATAAAGCTGGATGGAGGAACTTGTGTCTCCAGTCATCAGCTGCTGGGAACTTTCCTTCCTCCACTGACTATTGTTACTCTCAGTCTGTGGCCCCTGCGTCTTCCATTCAACTCCTGTCCTCACATTATTACATGTCACATGTGGCTCTGAACCCTGACATGTACAAGTCATAGCCTCCTCCAAGATCAGATATTAAAGGGGTTTTATCATTACTCTCTTTTGCAGACCTGAGCTGTTTCTATCAGTTTCATTTTCAAATCCAGGAGGCATGTCTCCCTCACTGAAGAGGTGGGACAGCATCATTCTGTGTTAGCAGGGAAGGTAGAGGATGTCTGGAGAGGACAGGCTCCAGGCTCCACAAGCTCCTTGTAAGCAAAACACCCTCATTGCTGTAACCAGTTATACTAACAGCTTAAGCTAATGAAAAAAAATGTGAGGAATGCACACTGCAACCACCCTTCCCCTCTGTTATCAGGCAGGAGGTAGAGCAGACTGTATAAGGCTATGTTATATGGGTGATGGGAACAGACTGTATAAAGCTGTTTTATATGAGGTGACAGCAGTGTATAAGGCTGTGTTATATAAGGGGTGAGTGAATCTAACTGCTAGAGATTAAGTGACCAGATCCTTTATATAGAGCTGGGTTAGGAGTAGTGTTGAGCGATTATTATCGACAAAGTTGAAATCAGCACGGTATTTACGTTGATCGGATTTTTTAGATCACGCGATAATTTAGGTTAAAATCTGTGCATAATCTATTAATATCGCGCCATTTTAGGCGCTTACTTTCATTTTGGCGGCCAGCAAATCAGTTTACAGAATAGAGCAGGGTGAGATATGTGTGCGACGTCATGACTGGGATGTGTATGGTTGCGATTGGCTGGAAAAATCCCATGACCTCGTTTACATAGAACAGCCCTTCCTGTTCACGATCAGTGTCTGTCAGCGTCTCATAGCAGTAGGACGTGCGTTCTGCCTCTGTCCAAACAACTCGGCACACAGCTCAGCGAAATTATTCTATTTTTTCACAGAGACAGCTATACTTTTAGCTGTGATCCTTAGAAGTTAGTTAGATCAGAGATTTGCAGATTTTAGGTAGTTAGGCAGAGAATTTTAAAGGAGCATCTACCGCTGTAAAGTCACGGGAGGGAGCAGGGGAGGAAGGGGGGGCCCACGGGCGAACACAGACAAGCTCTATAAAGGATACTAGATATTGTACAGCCAAAACTTTGTTTAGACATTGCATTGCTTATATTAGGATACCGATCTTTTCTAGTAACTGCAGGTCTATTTGTTAGGTGCAAAACTCCACTTTTATTATCAGTATACATTTCAGATCGGTGTTATTTTTCAATTTTGCCCAGTCCAGCTTTGTTCATAGAGCCACCTTGCAGTTAAATTTGAATACAGCAATTTTTGTAGTCACCACAGGTGAATTGATAGGTGCCAAAAAATACCTTTTATTATCCCGTATACATTTCAGATACGTGTTTTTTTTCACTTTGGCGCAGGCAGCTGTGTTGATAGAGCCACCTTGCAGTTAAATTTGAATCCAGCAACTTTGTAGTCACCACAGTGTACTGATAGGTGCCAAAAATACCTTTTAATATCCGTATACATTTCAGACAGGTGTTTTTTTCACTTTTGGTCAGTTAAGCTTTGTTGATAGATCTACTTTGGCATTTAAATTTGAATAAAGCCATTTTGTAGTCACCCTCAGTAGGAATTGAATAAGTGCCAAAAAATACATTTTAAATTATCACCGTATACATTTCAGAACAGGTGTTTTTTTTCACGCTTTGGTGTCAGTCAAGCTTGTTGAAGATCTACATTGCAGTTTAAATTTGAATACAGGCAATATTGTAGAGTCACCACCGGAGAAATGATAGGTGCCAAAAAATACCTTTTATATCCAGTATACCATTACGAATACTGTTCTCTTCACTTTGGTGCAGGCCAGGCTGTGTGATAGAGCCTCTGACAGTTAATTTGAATCCAGCAACTTTCTGTAGTCACCACAGGTGGAATTGAATAGCGCTGCAAAAAAAAATACCTTTTTATTTACTACCGTATAACATTTCAGATACGTGTTTTTTTCAGCGTTGGCGCAGGCCACTGTGCGTTGATAGATGCCACCTGCAGATAAATTTGCGAATCTCCAGCAATTTGTTTTGATTTGAGGGATTTGAGAATAGGCTGTGATTTAGCCTGCCGTTTAATAAGAACCTTTGTCCCAAAACTCTCTCCATACCCTTCGCAATTTTTTAGTCTTTCTGCAGCATGGAGCGAAATTCATGCTGGTAAGCCGCAAATTGGTGGAAGGACATGGAGGTAGAGGTATCTAGACAAAGGGCTCCTTCCAGTGCTGCGACAACACCATGCCAGCGTATCGTCAGTTGTCAGACCGGCAGGCCAGTCATCCGCTGGGTCAGGGCCACTTTGAATCTCAGTAACGAACGAACGTCGCCAATCTTTTCTTCAGATGGTTAATGCAACCTGCTTCACAGTCCGTACCTCCATCTCCCCCGTCACGGCCACAAATGTCGCATCAGCATCATCACATACCGTCCAACATGAAGCAGCCCATAAGGTCAACATCGTGTACCACCGACATGTGGAATAATCCATTTCCTGAGACCTGTTATGACAAAATGCGGTTGGGTCAAGAAGGAAAGTTAAAAGAACAAAGCCAAATGAAAGAGGATGATTTTTCTTTGCTCTGAACAGCCCATTAACTGATGCCATCAGAGGAGGAGGACTGTAAGACCGGTCAATCGGCAAAAATCCCGCGGCGGTCGGCAACGCCTTGCAGTCCCCTCTCTGCATGTATAGCCGCAGCCTCTGGGAAGCAGAATGTCAGGGACGACGAAGTCACCTGTGTTGATGAAGATGATGACGACATTGCGGATCCAACTGTCTTTTCAGCAGAATTTGCTTGCGAGGGCGCTTCATCACTGGAACGAGGAGAAGACTATGGGGTAGTGTCATTACAGGTCCCAGCCTCAAAAAGGAGAGGGCGGTCAACATGAAGTCCTCTGATATGCTTCCGCCACACACGTCAGCGCAAACCCCGCTCCTCGCTATCCCGTCAAAAGGTCCAGACCTCTCCAAGCCTGGACCTTCTTTGGAGCAAGCCTCTGATTCACCCAGTGATGCGTCATCTAAATTAATGCCGCCTTTGCCGTAAACGTATAAGTCGAGCAAGACCCATAGGTGGTTTAACCCACCACCCAACATGTCCCCTAGACACAGCAGCGAATCATAGAGTTGAAATGGAGGCAACTCCTTGGCCAAACAAAGACCAGACCAGACCGCGCGCGGACCTCCAACCACTTGTCACATCCCTCAGTCTCCGCCTCCTCCTTCCCCGCCACCAACCGAAGCTACCTCAGCTGCGCATGTCCCTCAAGTCATGATCAGGGAACACCCCGCTTCAGCCTCCACCTGACCTGCCCTTGAGTACCACCCAGCACCCAGCAGAGATCCATACCTACCCCTTCTCCTTCCGCCAGTTTTGATTGACCTGCAATGCCGTTACAGACAGCGCCAGTCTAGCGACCACCTTCTGTCTTCCATGTTTGGAGAGACAGAAGAAACACTTTAATCCAACAACCCAAAGCCAAAAGCCCTGAAAGTCGGCATTGCCAGGCTTTGGCCTAGAAATGATGCCATATTTTTCCGTCTGGGTGACACAGATGGGTTTCCGCCACGTCATGGCCCATCCTGCCTCCAATACCAGATGCCGACAGGCATTTCCTTTGGCCTAAAAAGGCCCGTCCCTCTGGCCCTGGCCGTCCACGGTGTCATCAAAATATATAAAGCGCGTTGTCTGCATCTGTGCCAGGAATAAGTCCATCTCTCCACCGACACAAGGACTGTAAGGCAACGCCAAGGCCACTATATCTCTGTGAACTGACTGGTGAGCTGGGTGAGATGTCTCTGGGGGTGAACGGTTGCTCTCACAGGCACATGCATTGCACTACAAAACCGCAGGATGGTGCAGGTAATCTTTCCCCCAAGGTCCTCTGGTGGCATCACTGCCAGAAGAAACCAGGCCGGTTGAAATTAATCAGTCTGGAAGTACAACCGTCCAACACACAGTCAGGATCTGTGGACGGCTCTCCGCATGAGACCTGAGCCTGGCTGGGTGACAAGAACATTGTTCCAGGCAAGGTGGGTGTGACGATAATAACGGGTGGCGAAAATCTGCTGGCTGCCCTTAAGAACGGTAGGCTGAGCACATCCCTTTCTGGCACTATGTCATTGAACTTGTCGACCAGACAATTCTAAAGAGCTACCCGGTCTGGACTGCCTGCTGAGGAAGGCTCGAAGTCTTAGTATCCACTTCCGCTTCGTCCCGCCTGGCTTGCGTTATGCACGACACACTCAGCCTCCCCCGCAACCATCTCATAGAAGCAGTGAATCATTGCTGGAAATCCAAACCTCCACATGCTCCAGCCAAACGCATAGTGGCAGCAAGCGCAATGCCTTACCAGCTACGAAGAGACACATTGCCTGACAACAGCCGGTGCCGACCTTGGATTGATCCACCGAGAGTTGAGGCAGGTGAAAGAAGCTCTGCACCATCATTGCCAGTTTTGAAGAAGCCACCAAAAGGTCAGTGCTACAATGCCCTTGTCAGCATATAGCTTGGTGGTGATCTTAGTTCTGGAACGATCGTTGGACACTCTGACACAACAGGTCCCGCCAGCGGACAAAGAGGAGGAACGGACACAGATGCTGACACGGAAAGCCTTTCTCTCCGTCAATCCAACAAGGCCCGACAGTTTCGCAATTTCATCGGTCTTCATTACCGTGGTTTCGGGGTCCAGGGCTAGGTGCATAGGCGCGCATCAGCTCTCAGGTGCATACATCCAGGCAAGTCAGCTGTGGTTTGAAGCTGTGCCAAAGACAGGAAGCGGAGGAGGAGGTACAGTAGGTATTCCTAGACAACCGACGTTACCAGACGTCCCTGCCTTGGAAAAGAGGTGAGCGCTGATTTGAGGCGGAAGGAGGAATATGATGAATATCAGTATGCCTAGTTCCACCACAACCCAGATGCCTTGGGAAACAGCTCCAACTCTCACATGAGTGCTTTGATTATCCATACTTCCTCCATAAACATGAATCCTCCGCATTATTGCCATCAAAATAGATCAACAGTTACTGGTGCTCACCCTCACTGATCCCCGAACAAAAACACAAAACTCAGTAACTTTCCTTCCACCTCATCCGAAATAGAGAGTAAAATGCAGTAAATGGAGACCTTGCCTGATTGATCAACTGGAACTACTGTGCGTCAGCTCACGTTCCTGCAAAAGTCACGGTGAACATACACATCAGCCGACGTGACAAGCAGTAGATGCCAAGTACGTAGCGGCAGCAGCAGCAGGTAAAGTAGGCAGAAGCCTAATGGGTGACCTCTGAGCAATCTTTATTTACCCACCTCACCCAACGCATGCAATGCAGCACACAGCCAACACACAGAGACCAGCTTAAGATCAGGTGTAACACATCTGCGTCCAACCACCGATGTTTTTATGGATGTGTTCCGGACCCGAACAGACTTCTGGGTATCCAAATGACGAATGTCCCGAGCTCGCTCGCACACGCCATAGAGGTGTTGTCCTGCCCAGCAGCAGCGTCATATCTGAGCGGAAAAATACCCTTCAGCAAAGCTGGAGAGTCATTACAGCACAAACGCATCCGACTTTCCACAGATAATTTGGATCCGTTTACATTCATCACAGATATTACAGGCATGAGATCTCTGAGTGATGTTGATTGCCCCAATTTCCGAGTCTCACCGATAGATTATTGCCAGTACTACTTCACATTCCTGCTTCAAACAGAAATGTCCTCTTGAAAAACTATTTTTTATAAATGATAATTTCTTACATGCAATTCTTTATTCTCTTTTCCCCACATTTTCATTTTGCTGAGTTTGCTGTTGTGAGACTTGTAAAAGACAGCAAAAGGTTTCATGACAACACGTTATTCCATACTCCCCTTTATCTTAATAAGTTTTCGCACTGTCCCAATGGTTTTGAGGACATGTAGCTGTGAAATACAGACTATAATTATGGTCCTTTTTGAACAGAAATATGGCTTCAAACGTGACATTTCTCATTCACGAATATAATTAAGTCTGCTGAGAAGACAATATTTAATAAATTATTTTTGTGGTCATGTCTGTGAGATACAGCATAATCATTGAGGTCCCTTTGGACAGAAATGTGGCTTTTTAAGTGCATTTCTCCCTCAACTAATTTTTTAACGAAGTGGTTTTGTGAAGGAATCATTTTTTATAAATCTTTTTGGTCATGCTGCTTTGAAGCAGCAATACTACAAGAGTCACTATTCTAAAAAAAATTGATTCTGAACAGACATGTGTTCTTCAACAATAGTCAAAAGGTGGGCTCAAGGGTCATGTTTAGATTTGAAATTTTTGGGGCAATTTGCGTACAGGCAGCTATACTAACAGGTCCTATTATAGAAAAAAAACTGTTGATTCTAACAGACATTTTGTTCTTCACAATTTCAAGAAGTGGTCTCAAGTCTGAGCTGGTGCAGTCCAGAAACTGGAATACAGAAGGACACGTTTAATGAACACATATTGCAAAAATGCCTGATGTTTTTTGCGCAAGAACATTAAACATGACTAACCATACCTGTAATAGCGCCAACGCGCCAAAAAAACCCATTAAAAAAAGAGAACCAAGACATGGTGCGGATTCCATCCAATTTTAACAATGTTGTTCTTTTCTAGAATACACTCAACTAAAAAACTTAGCAAGTCCCAAATAGCTTGGTAACCAAAATTCCTCTGAATTGAACCCGGGAGGTACAGGAAACCTTGACCGCTGAAGGTTTATTCAGAGACATGTGAGATAAGTAGCCACGGAAATAGAACCACCGTACAGCGACCATTACCTCCAGCCCTATGTGAGAAAATGATGAAAAAGAATGCAAGAAAAGGGCCACCTAGGGTGGATAAAGGAGCGTTAACCACCAGAAATTTCCAAGTGAAGCACAATTTGGATCCACACTCATACAGGATGGTCAAGCGTCTACCCATGTCTAGACAGTGTACTGAGGAAGGCTGAGGAGCTCACACTTCCGCTCGCCCGCCCTCTGCATCAGCACGACTATTTTCTGATCTACCGCATCTATAAGTGTCAATTTAAATACTACACCGAGTTAATAGATGACGAATGCCAGCCATGAGCTCTCACACCGCACCCACAGTAACACCTGTCCAGGCTGCTGAACCGCGTGTTAACTGACAGACGCAAGCCTGGGCTCTCACCGCACCCAACTGTTCAGTCTGGCACGCTTGGACGTCCGTGTAAACAGATTGGCTGACGGCAGCACTGGCTCGCAACCTAGGGGCGCAATACAGAGAGCTTCACAAATTTCTCTAAAATAACAGATTTTGAAAAAAGGTGGAATTCTTGTGAGGTTAATTAGTTCAAAAAGTGGGCTCCAGGCAGGACACAAATTGCACAATTTGAGGCTTAAAATTATTCGGGGGCAGGAGTCACTACTGGGCGTACATTTGATCTCCAGGGTAGTCGTTCCCTAAATTCAATGAAGAAGGATTTGAAGAAAAATGAAACCATTGAATTGATTGTGGCTGAATCAGATCTCAGAAGCCAGGAGGGCAAATATCTTCTCACTAAGAGTTTTTTGGGGATGATTTTGGACCCTTTGTAATTTCTTAAAAGGGGGGTGCGGACGAATTAACACAAACACACGTGTTAAAACTGCAGGGGGGTGGGGTTTTGTTGTCTGTTAAACACACTTGAAAAAAAAACAAAATGGAAAAAAATGGGAAAACTATAAAAAAAAACTTCCCCAATAAAATTTTTGTAAACAAAAGTCATTTTCCAAAAATATAACTAAAATTTACAGCACGTTTCAAAAAACATAGTTGGGACTTTGTTAAACTGTTTGGGCCCAAAAAAGGGTTTTTGGGGTCAAGCTGGGCCCAGGACAGGGTAGCCCATGTTTAATGAAAACTAAAAATTGGGGGGTTGAAAGAACCCTATTCCCCGGGACTTTTTTTAAAAAGTGGGTCATACAGGGTTTTAAAGGCATTTCCCGCGGTACAGGACAAAATAAAGTTAATATCCCGTTTCCCCCCTAAAATGGTTTGGGTTTAAAACCTTTCCCTTTTTTTCTTGCACTTTTTAAACTGTGGGTCAACAGGGTTTTAAAGGTCAAAACTGGTTTGGGACAAAAACCAGGGGGTTTTCAATGTCCAGTTTCAACAAAATTGGGGGTTTTTGAAATAAACCTTTTCCCCCGAAAATTTTTAATCGGGGCATGCCGGGTTTTGGGGGTCAAGCTGCGGTACAGGGCAGGGAAAATTTAATGCCAGGGGTTTTAAATAAAATGAAAGGGTTCCCAAAAACAAAACGCCTTTTTGGCACTTTTTAATTTGTGGGGGATTCAGTTTAAGGGTCATGGGGTGGTGCAAGACAGGGGTATTAATTGGGCTGTGATTTTATTTCTGTGGCTTTTTATAACCAAAATTTTAGCCCCGAACCCAAATTGGGCTGTTTTGGGAGTTAATTCCAGCTTGTCCGTCCCTGTTTGGGGGAAAAAATGAAGGGTTGTTACTCCCCAAGACTTTAAAGGCCGGGCGATAAACAATGATCGACAATTTGGGAAAACAATTGATAAATTTCCGATATCACTATCGTCCCCCATGACGAAAAGTCAACGAAAAGCCATCCTAGTTAGTTTCACTTACAATATCAACAGCTCATAGGGGAGTAAGCACAGAGTGCAGGCAACCAATCACAGCGCAGAGGGGGTTTCCCATCTGAGGGCATGTCCTAACAGGCTGAATGACATATCATTCAGCCGATCACAGAAAATGTGGCATGTCCTGTCCAGCAGCTGCAGAAATAGCTATAGATGCACAGTTTAGCTTATATCTGCTATACGAAGTGACTTAGGTAAAAGCAAACCAATTGCAAAAGTGCTTATTTTTACTGTCCCCATAAATTTGAGATATGGTGAATCCTGGGAAAATGATGCTGCTCATGCAGGGTCCTCTTATCTGCGCTGTGGATGGATGTTGGTGACTCTTGATGTGTGAGATACATTTATTGTATAAAAATTCCTCCATTATTTTTTCCACATTTTCCCATTTTCCTAATTTAACTGATGAACTTGGGATGAGGAACAAACAACTAGACATTTTTTTTGCAGGTCAGGAATGTTCATCACTGATCCTGATACACTTCACAATCCTCCTCGCAGTATCTGTATGATCGGAGAGGTCTGACCCCTGGCTGGTGACATTGACCCTGTGGGAGTCCCACAAAATTGGATGCACCTGACACAGGTCTATTGGCATCAAAAACAACCTGGTAGCATTTAAATTCAAGTCCTGGTCTCATAACCACACCTGCATATCAGGACATCCTCATACTCCTCAGACAAGCCATAATTGTAAAGCAATGCAGGAATATATCTTCATGCAAAAAATACTATTGTGTATGCCAGTCTTCAACATACAGTGTTACTTGTGCATAAAACATGCTACATGCGATTATTAGGCGATAGTCCATGATGACCAGTTAATCCCATTCAGGAAAAACGTTTTTTTCTCCAGTGGCGTTCATGTTTTTTGCGAGCCCAATAGTGGAGAACTACAAACAGCTGGGGGCCACACACGAGAGTGCAATGTTTCAGGGAGAACCCTTCACTTTCTCAAGCACATATGCTCGCCGTCACAACCTTCCCTTTATACTTCCTAAAATATTACAACATATTAATAATACATTAAAACAAACTTCCTTTAAACACAATAAATACATAAAAAACTAATACAACTAACAAGCAAATCTTACAGAAACACCTTAAGGCTAAGATTCTCATTTAGACAGGCGGGCTGAGACTTTTGCTTTTACTGAGAATGAATGAGCAAATATCCTGAGACAAGCTGAAGCAGCCGGATTAGGTTGGGAGCAACCAAAAATAGATGTACCAATTAATCTCCCAAAGAAACTTGAACAACAACAAAAAAGAAAGAAACTAGCCTGATCTCCCATGCTTCTACTCTAACTGAGTACATAAAAGTTGAACGAATTCCTGGAGGACTGAGAGGTCCATTACAGCCCATTTTAATGCAAGATGATGCGGGATACTGAGAAAAATGCTATGTGATATGTAATAACTACTCAATGGAGCTTATGTATTTAACTAAGGTTGATCAAACCATTCGAGAAAAGTTAAGTTCGAGTCAAACGTTATGATTTTTTTCGAACTTGAGTTGAACTGAGCTTTTTGCGGTTCATTTGAGAAAAATTTGCGTTCGAGACATGCACTCCACATGCCATTTTTTGGTTTTGCTTTTAGCTGCTGCCTGAAGTTTTGGCAGCCATCCCATCAGTGCACATGTAGTGCAAAATGTTCATGGCCATCGGGAATCCATATTGGTCGGGCCCCTTTAAAGGGGTTGTCTCACTATGAAGATCATAGTTAAAAATGGGGACCAAAAATCAAAGGGGTGTAGCCCCTTTGGGTTTTACTATTGGCAAAGTGCAAACGGTTTAGAGAACGGGCTGGTTTACATGTGCTTGCAACGGTGTTTTTACGGGCCAGGAAGCATTCTGTCCTGCCCAGGTCTTGCACATGCAAGAAAGGCAGTAAAGGAGGGGCAGGGATGTGTGTAATTGCAGGGCAAGGAGGAAAAAGCAGTGAGAGGACATGCAGGGGTTTGTGTATTGAAATCCTCTAGCAAGCCTTTGTTTTAATATATAAACTGGTGAAGAGTGCTTCAAGGTTAGAAGCCTGAGACATGTGGGCTTTAGAGGGATGTCTCACTGCCACAGTGTAGTTCCCGGGGATCTCTCTGTCCTTGAGGTTCTGATTCTCACAGCTGATGTTCTGGATAGATGAAGTGTCATTCCTGGTGAAGTTTTTCCTGTATAAGGTTTTATGTAAGTATTTATAATCTATATTATGCGTGCTCTGCCTTTGTAATCCATATCATGCATGTTTTGCCTTCTTCTTCTTCTTTTGTGATCAGTGGCTTATTATAATAAAACTAATTGCCTTCTTTAAAACCATATCTGACCCCTTAAAATAGTTGGCTAAACAGCACAGCACAGAGGGGTGTCAAAAAAGTCACCACTGAGTGTATAAAATCACATGACCCTGTTGTATGTACATCACTGTATTTCCTGTTGAATGCCATTTCGAGTTTACTCTCTGTACTGAACACACTGCTCTTTGTTTGCTTGCTTGCATGCAGGCAGACACACCATTTCTCAGCGAATTTAGACAGGAAAAGCTGCTAGTTATAGTTAGATTAGTTGGGGGGCAGCATGCTTAGGAAATTATACACAGTTAGGGAGTTTTGAATTGCTGGCTGTATCTTTCCCATCTTTATTCTGAGTGCCCAAAAGTTAATTTCTCCTTTTTTGGGGATCCAGCTATTGCAGAAGACACCATCAGCAAATCTTCTATAGAAAGAAATCAATTTTAAATACAGGTTGCTTGCTGAAAAATGTTTGGTATTGTAGAAAAGTACAGTTTGAGTTTTTCCCTGCTAGATTCTTCCTAGGACACTTTTTAAATATGCCATAGAAAAAATCTTTTTCTAAGTCTTTTGCTTGTTGCAAATTTTTAAATTGTGGAAAATTTTCAGTTTTGCAGTGTTTGCTGCTAGAGTTCTTCCATAAGACACCCTTAACAAATCTGCCATATAAAGAAATCGGGTTTCTAATACTAGTGCTTCTGAAAATTTTTCACTAAACAATCTTCAACTTCTTGTTTTCCCGGGTATGCCATATAGGATGACAGAGATGGGTTTAAAACTTTTGAACTAGGTCATCCCAGAAGATTGATAAATAAACATGGGGTGAAAATGGAGGGACGACCTTATAAAGTACAAAAAAGGGGTTAGGGTGAACCTCGTTTGGGTGTTAGTTACTTCATATTCCCATGTAAGTAATTAAAATTAGAAACATCATTTTTAAGGAATGGAAAAATATTTAGTGATACTTTGAAGCATATTCCTGAGTTCAAGGTTCTTCCCCGTATGTCATACCCTTAAGTTCAAGAAGTCTTAAATATCATTTAGTGAAATCTGATGTGGGTTCCATGAAAAAAGAAGAAAAAGTGAGATTAATGTCCCCTTCGTAACAATTGTTTCCGGTCTCAGATGTGGAAACTCTAAATATTTGTTTGAAAGGAAAAAATTTTGTACATCCTTAAACAGAAATGAAATTTGATATTCAGCACTATTTAAAGTGTTCTTCAGTTTTGTAATTTTATGTGTTACAGTGTCCATGTAAAATTTTTTATTTATATGTAGGAGAGACTATAATGGGAAAACTACACTCGTAATAATAGGCATAAATTTACCATTAGAACAGGGAGGATGGAATTACCGGTTTTTAAGCATTTTTTGGAAAATGAACATAAGAGTACAGATTAAAAATTTTCTATTATTGATCATGTCCCTAAATTGAGGAGAGGGGGAGATGGTCAATTATGTTAAAAAGGAAAGAGTGGGAATGGATCTTTAAGTTAAACACATTGGGCGACATGTAAGATCGGGAGTTGCGCCTGTTTTCTGGCGAAAACAGCGCTTCACTGATCCGAATCCCCTGTCGGACGCAGTAATGTGGTGTAAGGCGCAACCTTCGCAACTTTCGGATGCACCTAATATGAAGGGGCGTGCAATGGCACAGTGTGGGCATTCCTGGTCGGGACGCGGCCCTTTCAAATACTCCAAGGCTTGCATGATCACGGCTTGGCAAAGTGCGGCGCATTGCAGCCTCGAAACCTCCACAGGCCCGACCTAGTTGAATTCCCGGGGTTCTAAAATGAGCCCAAAAAGTGCTCTAGTCGACTGTTTACAACAGACACCCGCTCTCAGCTTTCCGTCCATGGAGAGATTCCAAAAACTCTTTTTATTAGTGTAAACATTATCAGAAAAAAACTCAAACCTTCTAAAAAAAAATTACATAAATAAAATCACTTTCCAAAAATCAAAAACGGCGCAACATCAGGAATTAGGGTCTTGGAAATTGCCGGGGAAAAACAGTAATTCAAATTCTGTAAGCGCTTCTCATGGGCGGCCCTAACACCAGCCAATCAGAATACGAGCGACAGTGAACCATTATAACCTATGGAGGAGTATTGACCCAAACAAAAGAGAAGGCGGAACAGTTAAAAATACAGTTAAAAGGCAGAAAAGAGCCGATTGGCTGAAGTAGCGGGGGCTTGGCAATACCAGCCAATAAGAATAAGGAGCGACAGTGAACCATTATAGCCTATGGAGAAGTATTGACCAATCAAATGACAAAGCGGGAAGTTTCAAAATACAGTTAAAAGCAGAAAAGAGCTGATTGGTTGAACTAGTGGGGGCTTGGCTATCCCAGCCAATCAGAGTGCGAGCTACTTTGTCCCATTGTAGTCTATGGAGAGATCGGGGCAATGAAATCTCATCTCTCAGCGCCGTGCGGCATGGAGTATTAGTAAACAAATTGTTTTTATTAGGTGTAAAATATTATCTGAAAAAGAGCTCAAACCTTCTAAAAACATAAATCAGTCAAATCCCTAACAATGCGTTTGTCGCCGTCACTGGCGCAACATCTGGAATTGCGATATTGGAAACTGCCGGGAAAAACAGTAATTCAAATTCTGTAAGCTATTCTCATTGGTCGGCATAAACCAATCAATCAGAATAGGAGCGACAGTGACCCATTATAACCTATGGAGAAATATTGACCAATCACATGAAAAGGCGGGACAGTTCAAAATACAGTAAAAAAGGCAGAAAAGAGCTGATTGGTTGAACTAGCGGGGGCTTTGCTATTGCGGCCAATCAGAGTGTGAGCTACTTTGTCCCATTGTAGTCTATGCACAGATCGGGGCACTGAAATCTTGACTCTCAGCGCCTTGTGGCATGGAGTATTAGGAAATAAATTGTTTTTATTAAGTGTCAAACATTGTCTGAAAAAGAGAACTTCTATAAACATACATCAATAAAATCACTAACAACGCGTTTGTCGCCGAGATTGGCGCTACATCAGGAATTGTGATACAGAAAATTGCCGGGAAATACAGTAATTCAAATTCTTGAAACTCTTCTTATTGGTCGGCAAAAACCAACCAATCAGAATAGGAGTGACAGTGATCCATTAAAACCCAATGGAGAAGTTCGACCAATCAAATGAAAAGGGGGACAGTTCAAAAAAACAGTAAAAAAGGGAGAAAAGAATTTGTTTAGCCCAGCGGCAGATTATGAATCCACCAATCAATGTAGTGCGTCTATTTTGAGTGGAGCAAGAAGGGCGCGATAGAAGGGCGCCCCAAATTATAACTGTCTATGGGGAAAAATTCTATACCCTTGATGGTTGGGGGGAAGAGGGGCTCATCCTGCTTAGCCAATCAGCGGGTGAGCTACTTATCTCATAGAGCCTCACACACTGGAGAGGCGCGGTGGACTTTACACCACATGTATGAGCGCACTTCGGGCACCGACGTGGCGAGATTCATACATGTCGCCCATTATCTCCATATGGTTTGAATTTTTAATTTAAAGTGTTACCTTCGATGAGTTAGCTATTGTTTAAATCCTTATTTGTGTGCCTTCTTCACTGTATGAAAGTACTTATATAGTGTTGGATAAATTTATAATTATTATTTTTATTTCTTTTAGATAACTCAGGAAAATAGGATTATTTTTTAAACATGCCATATATAAATATGGATGACCTATGACGAACCTCTTCCCGATCTGCCTAAGGCTATGTTCACACGGTGTAATTGCGGGGCATACAGTACGCCCCGCAATTACACCGGGTGTTTGGGAGTCGCGCTGATCGGTGCGTACTCCTGCGACGCGGTGGAGCTGGCAGTCTGATGGCCCCATAGACTGTCATTATTGACATGTCACTTATCTCCACGCACATACAATACAATTGTACTGTACACCTGGGGAGAGGAGGCGTAATCCATAGTTATGGATTACCGTAATTTTGGCATGCATCTCGCTTGTATTGGAGAGCAAACGACGCGAAATGTGCGCCACAATTACATCGTGTGAACATAGCCTAATTATTAGAGGGATGTATGTGTCCTGATGGATGAATTTTCGGATGCCTCAATTGCAGCTATATATACCGTATATTTATTTTGGTGAATACCTCCGTATGTTGTGCTGTTATATTTTATAAATTTGCGGCATCTAATGTTACAGTCCCGTTACATTCTTTGGGACCTGGGGTTTATGCCGCGGGCTCTTTGGAATTTGTACGCCGAAGCTATGATGCTCTCTCTGGTGATACTGGGAATGAGCGTTGTGGTATGGTGTGGAGTACTGTAGTTTTTTTTAGGTAACAGGAGAGTTTATATGAGTTGCTGCATTATAATGTTTGTTTACCAGGCAATAAGATGGCGCCTTCATACTGTTTTAGATGGTGCACATGCGCGGCGTATAGTATGTGCTTCTCTGTTGTTCGGCTGGATGTAAGGTGAAGTCTCGCGATGTTTGTCCCTTGACATGTGCAGTAGCAGGAAGAGAACGCTGAGGTTCATCTACAGGTGGTTATTACACTTATATTTCATTATTTAGGTATGATGGCACTTTATGTATATATATTAATTGATTGATTAATGCGATTATCTCACTTGTATTTATATGACTTGCTGACATATATTGTTGCTTGAGAAAGGCTCATTGCTGAGCTGAAACGTTATACATTTGGATGAAATAAAAACCGCATGATTTTTGGATGTGCTGTCTGGATCTACTTTGGATATGCTACTGTAGAAGACACCGTTGGTAAATGTCCTATAGAAAGAAATATATTTCTGTTTCTACCAAATAGTACTTTGGTTTTTTCTGACCATATGACATTCTCCCAATATTCTTCTGGATCATCCAAATGCTCTCTAGCAAACATCAGATGGGCCAGGACATATACTGGCTTAAGCAGGGGGACACGTCTGGCAGTGCAGGATCTGAGTCCCTGGCAGCGTAGTGTGTTACTGATGGTAGCCTTTGTTACATTGGTCCCAGCTCTCTGTAGGTCATTTACTAGATCCCCCCATGAGGTTCTGGGATTTTTGCTCACCGTTCTTGTGATCATTTTGACCCCACAGGGTGAAATCATGCATAGAGCCCCAGGTCGAGGGAGATTATCAGTGGTCTTGTATGTCTTCCATTTTCTAATTATTGCTCCCACAGTTGATTTCTTCACACCAAGCTTCTTGCCTATTGCAGATTCAGTCTTCTCAGCCTGGTGCAGGCCTCTGTAGAACCGGATAAAAGACACCTTGTCAGTGTTTCATGTATCTGTTGATCCCATAAGGACCAAGCTTTCTATTTTTCCTTCCGTTTTTTCTGTCACCACTTTCCAGGGATCATAACTTTTATTTCCTACACCAGATAGGGAGAAAGAACTAAAATATAACTTTTATTAAATATACCAGTAAAATATCACAGGAGGCCAAAAAGGGCAAACAAACTAGTGCACTAAACAAAAAAACACCCTACAAAACCTAAAATTACCCTAGCCTACAAAAAAACGGGATAGTCGCCCCGACAAGGACGCTCCCGTCCGGAACCTGACCCTTACATTAATCTAACCCTAAAAACGCCCTGTACCAACATGTTTCAACCTCTTCCAGATATCAGCAAGATCTCCTCAGGGGAGAACAAAAAAAAGGGTATACACAATGATATAACAAGGGTATAATGAAAATATGTTCAAAGGGATAAAAGTAATAATCTGACAAGGGTATAAACAAAGATGTGTTAAATACTCAAATTATAAAGATAACCACATAAACTGATAATAAGACATGCACACCAACACCATAATACAAAGCTGCAGCATACACCATATCACCTTTATAATGTGACGTAAATCTATAATGATGACAAAAGGTGAATAAACTAGAAGACTAGAGACATATCCACTTACTAAAACCAAGCACTGATACCAAAAAGGGAAAATGTCCGTAAGTATGACTATCTCAATAACAGGACTGTCACCGTCTTCAAGTTTGAGATATATATATATATATATAATATCTCAAACTTGAAGATGGTGACAGTATATATATATATATATATATATATTATATATATATATATATATATAATATATATATAATTATAATGTGATGTAAATCTATAATGATGACAAAAGGTGAATAAACCAGAAGACTAGAGACATATCAACTTACCAAAACCAAGCCCTGAGCTCCTGTGTGAGCGACATTGATCGCCGTCACCGAGCGTTCCTAGATGGACTTTTAAGTGATCTACTTAAAAGTGATCTACTATATATATATATATATATATATATATATATATATATATATATATATATATATATATATATATATACACCTTACAACTAAAGCAATATCGCCTGAAATGGAGAGGTTGTCTTGAAGTGGATAATAGATCACTTAAAAGTCCATCTAGGAACGCTCGGTGACGGCGATCAATGTCGCTCACACAGGGAGCTCAGGGCTTGGTTTTGGTAAGTGGATATGTCTCTAGTCTTCTAGTTTATTCACCTTTTGTCATCATTATAGATTTACATCACATTATAAAGGTGATATGGTGTATGCTGCAGCTTTGTATTATGGTGTTGGTGTGCATGTCTTATTATCAGTTTATGTGGTTATCTTTATAATTTGAGTATTTAACACATCTTTGTTTATTACTTTTATCCCTTTGAACATATTTTCATTATACCCTTGTTATATCATTGTGTATACCCCTTTTTTTGTTCTCCCCTTACAAAAGTCCCCTGAGGAGATCTTGCTGATATCTGGGAGAGGTTGAAACATGTTGGGACAGGGGGTTTTTAGGGTTAGATTAATGTAAGGGTCAGGTTCCGGACGGGAGCGTCCTTGTCGGGGCGACTATCCCGTTTTTTTGTAGGTTAGGGTAATTTTAGGTTTTGTAGGGCGTTTTTTGTTTAGTGCACTAGTTTGCTTGTCCTTGTTGGCCTCCTGTGATATTTTACTGGTATATTTAATAAAAGTTATATTTTAGTTCTTTCTCCCTATCTGGTATAGGTTTCTCAAATTAGGGAGCGGCGTCTACCCATTTATTCTGGGTGATTAGTCTGTACTTGTGTAACTTTTATTTCCCCCTGATGTCGCTGTAGGGGAGTTTTTTTGCAGGATTTGTTGTATTTTCCATTGGCACCATTCGGTGGCACATACATTATTATAGCTCCTGAAACGATCCTGTGTGCACAGCTCCCTGCACTGCAGATGATGGATATGTACATGATATTGCTTCAAGGGCTTAAATAGATGCCCCTATAGCTGATGTGTGATGGAGGCAACTGTTACTCATCCATTCACATGTCCATCCCCCATAGGCTATAACAGCATTTGTTTATTACATATAACATTTGGAGCTGTAAGAAAGCTCAGGCCGTGTGCCCAGTAGACGCCTGTGACGGACGCCATACAGTGACCTCTGTCACCCTTAGGCATATATGGTAAGAGTGTGTAATGGATCTCCTGTCTATGGAGAGAGCATAGTCTATGATGTTGTTCTGTCCTTCATTTTCTGCAGTATACTGATGTGCACCGGCCACACACAGGCTAGAAGGACCCTCCTATATCTGTGTCTGACTAATGGAGTCTATGGAGAGGTCAAGAGCTTTCCTGATGGACACAACAAAGGGGAAACCCGCAGTGTGAGCCCAGCCCTACAGGTACAAGGACACTGGATGCAGCAGATATAAGGGAACACGGCTATTGGGTCACAGTTTGGCTGTAATGTGTCTCCAGAGTTAGTGACTGTGGCTCATGTGATGATCTGGGGCTCCTCAGACTCTGTGGATAAGCGGGTGTTCACACTGCGCTTCTGTTGTGGAAAAAACAATGCATCAAACATCATCCAGGAAACCGTGTTTGTCTTCCCTGTGATTTGCTGAGGTTTTTCTGATGCAGTTTTTGGTTTATGTGGTTTTTATGGTTAAAGATGGAAAATAAATCTGTTTCACCTATAAAATCCACATCCAATGACAGCACCACAAACCGCGGAGAATAGAGGGAAACACAGAGACACACAGAGGCTTTCCAATCCCCAATTGCTGAGCAGTGACGTCCTGTGCACATCTCTTATACTCACTCTAATTTCTCTATCCCACAGGCCGGACTGTACAGAGCTTCCATCAAGTCACTGAAGTGAGGACCAGACAGACGGTTACCAGACAGGTTCAGTCTCTTCAGGGACTGGTTATTTCTTATTCCAGATGCCAACTGGGTGCAGAATGTGTCTGGGAGATCATTACGAGCCAAACTGTAAAAATAAGAAGATGAGATGTGGGTGACGCGTCCACAGAGCGTTAGTATAAAACCTGTAGATTGTGAATGTGGAGGAAAATGTCCCCGACTGTTAGTAACATCCATAAATGTCACCACTAGAAGCCGCATCTTGTGTGTGGTGGACGTCAGGAATGCCGGCAGCTATAGGATATGTCCACTGACACCTAATGTCGGTCACAGATACCCCAAGATCAGGAAATGCTCAGTATCAGTGGACAGGAGCTTACTACTCATGACCATGGCATGATCAAAGGGGATTAGCCTGCACATTGAGTCACCAGGATTCCCAGCACTCAATTAGGCATGGGGTATGTCTAATCAGTCAGTCCTGGGGACCTAGAGTAGCCCCTGAGCTGTCTGTATAGTAAGGCTGCTGTCAGGGCTCACTGTGTGTTACCCCAACAGCAGCCTGTGTCATACTGACATGGAGTATAATGTATCAGCATACAGCGGTATACAGGTGTCTGCTGATACATTACTAATAGTAGAAAGAAGTGTAATAATAGCCATCCCTTAATCAGATAAAAAGTTAAAAACATAAAGAAGTGGAAAAAAAATCCAAGATATAATAAAATAAAAATAAATATTTAATATAAAAATTATTGTGCATTCATTACACACACAAAACCTCCTACATATTAGATATCCACACGACTGAAATAACCTCCAGAATTATTCTAACAAGTTATTTAGTGGGAAATGTGAACCGTGTAAAAATTATTTACAAAAGGCAGAACATCAAACTACCCCTAAAAATACAACTTCTTGTGCATAAAACAAGTCCTCATACAACTGCATCACTGAGAACATAGAAAGAGTTATGACTGTGGAAACGCAGGGAGGCGACAACTGAATAATTTAGCTGCGTCTTTAAGGCCTTTCCCGGCCAGACGCTTAAAGGGTTAGAGGGGTTCAAGGAGTTCTCCACTTTGGACAATCCCTAATTGTTAGAGGAGCCCTTTGACAATAAGTTGATCACAAAATGTCACCTGCTGGATGTCCTTGCAATAAGCCGTAATGTTAGGGGGGATCAGGCAGTAAGGGTGACATGTTTGCTCTGTTTATAACCAGACGCACTCCAATATCAGGTGCATTACAGAGCCATACGAAGCTGCACATTTATAGCTTCAGTACTATTATATTATATTAGTATTATCTATACAACGACATCATCTTCCATCCCTTTACATTGCACAATCCTGGGGTCACACATTAGGGATTGTAGGCAATGGATTTCAGACAAGTGAATGAGGCACATTAGGTAGGAGCCCTGTCCATACAAGCTGACAATCTATAAGGAACAGGGAGTTGATACAAGAAGAGTGGGGTGCACAGCCCCAGATGTGTCCACTGCAGGCAGTGCTGGATACCGGCTGGTGGAACCTACAAACCGGATCATAACTTGTCATAGACAATTAGGGAGAGAGCTCCAGAAGATCAGGGAGGCACAGAAAACGACTTGTATGTGAGAGTGTGAGGAGGTGATGAGAGCACTAGAGAAGGGGATGTCCATTGGGTGGTATCTGAATTAGAGAAGACATGTAGGATTGAGCATGATTGGAGGAGGTGAAGGAGATAGAGATTGTGTTATATATCCAATGCAGCATACTGGGGGCAGCACATGGGGCAGTGTTATGTACCCCCTGCCCAGAGGAAACTGCTATGAGAGCCTCCTGGAGCTTTCAGAAGAGATCACACGGCCAATTCCCAGAATAATAGTGACAAATATATCAAATAGAGAAATAGAGGCCGAGACAGGACCGTACACACAGTGCACTCATATATAGTGCCGCATCTAGGACCCCACAGTGATGAGCACCAATCATATATTTCCTACAGTGAAAGGAATTACTCACATAGCGCCCCCTGTGAAATCCCCACCACATATAGAGTCATAGACATAGTGCAACCCAATGTGTTCTATGGGAAGCAGTGCTACAATACAGTGTCTGACAAAGTATTAAGGTGTAATATATAATAGTGTCATATAATGTCCTGAATGGTTCCTGTATAATATTATTTCCCTAAAGTGCCCATATAAGATAACACCATATACACAGTAAAGTGCCACCAACATGCCCAATATAGATAATTCCACCCATAAAATGCCTTCCAGATTATCCATGTAAGATAATTCCATGTTTTTCCAAATTACCCCATGTAATGTGATTATATAACATGACTAGCGATGAGCGAATCAATTCTAACGAAGTGAAATTCGTTTAGAGTTTCAGGAAAAATTTGATTCTAAACGAAGTCGAATTTCATGGCGATTCGTGGTAACAAATCTAAAATGGCCGCTAGCAAATGGCGTGACATGGGGCAAAGATCTATGGGAGAAAGAAAAGAACGCCCTCATTGACATATGCAGACATGCATCCAATCAGCAGCCAGCCAGCTTCTGTGATGTCACAGCCCTATAAATAGGTCAGTCATGTTACATTCTGTCACTGTGTCTCTTATGCACATGATTCTCTTTGTAGCAGCGCTAGATTGCACTCTCTGCAAAATACTTCTGATTTTAGAGTTACTGGGGTGAAATACCTTTCAAATACACAGTATGTGTGTGTTATATACACAGCTGTTCCTGAACCAGCGTTTTTTATTTTGGGATATTGCTCTCTGTGACAAACAGTTAGTTTTTTACTTATTGTGATGAACTCTGTTTGAAATACAGTGTGTCTATTTCTCACATAGATGCTGAGTATATTTGATGGTGAGCTTTCGAGAGTACTAGCTCTCTTCTTCAGACATGGTGTTATACAACAAACTGAAAATTCACAAATATACACAAAAAAACCTGGATCTTCAAAGGAACTTAGAATCCTTAACAATAACAAAATGCAATATAAGTAGAGCAATTATTTACAACAGGTCAAGAAATAAACAGTCTGGAAACTTGTGAGGCGTGACAGGAGAGATCAGTAATTATTTCTCTTATCTATTTGCTATCAGGGGTGATTTGTTGCCCTCACAGTTCATAGATAGTGTGACATGAAGCTGCTATGAATATTCAATCCATTTTGTAGAGTTTTAAATTTTTGCTTTAACTTATATTCCCATTCCTTCCTCTCCCTTTGTGTCTTAAAATGTCCCATTAAAACCACAATCTTCAAATCTTCCATGGAGTGGTTTCCTCCAGAGAAATGTGCGGCCACTGGCAGATCAGTTCTGTTGTTGTTAATGGTGAATCTGTGTGAATTCATACGCTGACTGAGTCTCTGCCCTGTTTCCCCAACATTGAGGCCTGTGGTAGGATATTGCACACACATGATCAGATACACCACATTGGAAGACCTGCAGGATAATGTCCCCCTAATTCTGTGCACCTGTTGGGATTGTGGGACAGGTACACTGTCAGCAGTGTGGATATGCCTGCAGGTCTTGCACCTGTTCTGCAGGCAGGGTGAGGTGCCATTTTTGTTGGGGCCTTCAGAGCTGTGTTGTGAACCTTTCCTCCTATGAGCCAAACAAACATGAAAGGTCAGTTCTCTCCAAAGTCTCTCCTTCTGCCCCTCAGCACTCACTGACCATGTCAAACTCTGCAATGATATGGAGGAGTTCTTCAGAAAAATGAGATTGAGGGAATATTTTTATGGAAAAGACCTTCCATACAGCAGGGACTCTGAGACAGAACAGCCAATAACGAAACCAACCAAAAAATCTACCTGGACCCCACGGCCTGGAATTAATGCAGCACTAGATAAATACATTGACTGTTTCAGAAACACAAAGTAAAATCAGAAATCCTGGAGAAACAAAAGAAACAGGTGCATAACTTAACCCTGCAGGAACAGAAGGCTATTGCTTCACTGAAAGAAAATCAGGATATAATTATAAAACCTGCTGACAAAGGGGGCGCAATAGTCATAATGAACACCACTGACTACATCCAGGAAGCGAACAGACAACTGTCTAACCCCATCCACTACTGAAAACTTGGAAATGATCCCACAGAAGCCTATATTTAACAACTAAAGGATATGATAAGAGGTTCCCAATTCAGGTCCGGAAGCAGGTAGAAGTGTTTATCCCAGAGGATCCCAAGCTGGGCTGTTTCTATATGCTCCCCAAAATCCATAAAGATGGCAACCCTGGGAGGCCTATCATTTCGGGCATTGGGAGACTGACAGAGAATTATATTTACTATTTTGCCATAGGCAAACTTAAACTCTATCAGTTCTCTATCTATAAAACACTAAAACTTAACTTTTATTATGTATAACTCTTAACCTCTATACACACTATTTAAAAACCTGATTTCTAACCTCACCATTTAACCCTTTCTACTTCTGAAGGAAGGAATAGCTCCTTTTCTATTATCAAGTCTGGTGGAGCACCACCCATTAACAGGAAAGCTTTATATATACAGCAATTTACTAACTCCAGTAAGGGATCCCAAACCGGACCTCTAACCCCTAATAAAGCCAGGCTAGCTGGTGAAACATGTTGGGGAGGTCAGGCATGACGTTTTAAATTATGATTTCTCACCTCTGTCTACAAGTGTCACTCACTGCAGAGGGTGTCACAAGGGGGCCTTATTTGTTTTGTGTCCATTAGATTACGGACAACTACCCAAGTAGGAGGCTTGGGATCCCTTACTGGAGTTAGTAAATTGCTGTATATATAAGGCTTTCCTGTTAATGGGTGGTGCTCCACCAGACTTGATAAAAGAAAAGGAGCTATTCCTTCCTTCAGAAGTAGAAAGGGTTAAATGGTGAGGTTAGAAATCAGGTTTTTAAATAGTGTGTATAGAGGTTAAGAGTTATACATAATAAAAGTTACGGTTTAGTGTTTTATAGATAGAGAACTGATAGAGTTTAAGTTTGCCTAAGGCAAAATAGTAAATATAGTGATCAAAAGTCACTCTCTGTTCTCTTGCGAGATTCACATTTTTTTGGAGATTGACAGAGAATATCTCAGGTTGGATGGAAAATCTCCTAAAACCCCTCTTCAAAGATACTCCAAGCTACATCCAGGAAACCACTGACCTTCTTAACAAACTAAATGCCCTCGGTTCCCTACCTGAGGGCACCATTTGAGCCACTATGGATGTAAAATCCTTGTATACAAACATACCCAACAAGGATGGAATTGCAGCATGTCAGGTGCACCTAGAGAAACAAGACCTCCCAACAAAACCAGTCACACAGCTCATACAGTACATACTCAGCCACAACTATTTTACTTTTGGAGATGACATGTATCTACAGCAAAAGGAAACTTCAATGGGGTCCAGATGTGCGCCCCAATATGCAAATCTCTTTATGGCGGAACTGGAAGGAGCATATTTATCAATATGCACCACCAAACCCATGATGTACCTCCGTTATATCGATGATATCCTTGTCATCTGGACTGCGGGTGAGGAGGCCATACTTAAATTCCATAATGACTTCAATAACTTTCACCCCACCATCAACCTTAAACTTACCTGTACAGAGAGCAAAATCCACTTTCTGGATACCACAATACACATTAAAGACCACCGGCTACTCACATCAGTATACCACAAACACACAGACAGAACAGCCTACCTCAGAAATGACAGCTTCCACCCCAAGCACACAAGACAGTCTATTTTTTACAGGCAGGCTATATGATACAATCGTATATGCTCCGACAAGGCAGATTTGGACAAGCACCTCCTGGATCTGAGGACGAAATTTCTCAAACTTGGATACAAACCAAAATTGACGGATAACCAAATAAACAAAGCAGCAGCCATCAACAGAGACAGTCTGATCACGTACAAAGAGACCCATAATGAAGAACGAGTGCCCCTAGTTGTCACCTACAACCCACAGCTGGAGATCCTACGAAAGATTGCCAATGAACGTCAACCTGTGCTACATAGGGACAACAGACTCAAAGATATATTCCCAGTCCCCCCTCTCCTTTCATTTTGGCAACCACCAAACCTGCGGAATATTATTATCCGGAGCGCCCTGAAGGCCCCAACAGAAAATGGCACCTCACCCTGCCTGCAGAACAGGTGCAAGACATGCAGGCACATCCACACTGCTGACAGTGTACCTGTCCCACAATCCCAACAGGTGCACAGCATTAGGGGGACATTTTCCTGCAGGTCTTCCAATGTGGTGTATCTAATCATGTGTGTGCAATGTCTGACCACAGGCCTCTATGTGGGGGAAACAGGGCAGAGACTCAGTCAGCACATGAATTCACACAGATTCACCATTAACAACAGCAGAACTGATCTGCCAGTGGCCTCACATTTCTCTGGAGAAAATCACTCCATGGAAGATTTGAAGATTGTGGTTTAAATGGGACATTTTAAACAAAACAACGGGAGAGGAAGGAATGGGAATATAAGTTAAAGCAAAAATTTAAAACTCTACAAAATGGAATGAATATCCATAGCAGCTTCATGTCACACTATCTATGACCTGTTAGGGCAACAAATCACCCCTGATAGCAAATAGATAAGAGAAATAATTATTGATCCCTCCTGTCAAGCCTCACAAGTTTCCAGACTGTTTATTTCTTGACCTGTTGTAAATAACTGCTCTACTTATATTCCATTTTGTTATTTTAAGGATTCTAAGTTCCTTTGAAGATCCAGGTCTTTTGTGTATAAAAAGTCTGTGAATTTTCAGTTTGTTGTATAACACCATGTCTGAAGAAGAGAGCAGGTACTCTCGAAAGTTTACCATCAAATATACTGAGTTAGCCTCTTAAAGGTATCCCCTGATTTCTTCACTCTTCTACTACTTTCTATGGCTAACATGGTACAACATTATACTACTATTTCTCACATACACACATGTCAAACATCTCACATACACACATCCAGTTCAGTGTTTTGGGGTCTTGGTCTCTGTGGCAAAGAGTTAATTTTTTCACTTATAAGGTGAAACACCTTTGAAATACAGCTTCTGTATTGTCATATACACACATCTACATTAAACAGAGTTTGTTTTATTGTCAATTTTTGATCAAACAGTATGTCAGACAGAGAGGTGGCAGGCCCTTCACATGCGAGTGGCAGTGGCACAAATGTTCCTGGAGCAGTCACAGGTCGCAGCACAGTAAGGGGATGTCGCAGCAGGGTGACTCGGCGAGGCCAGAGCTACCGGTGTCATCTAGCAGACGTGTGTTGACCACCAACCCAACAGTTATTGATTGGTTGACTAGGTCATCCACTTCCTCACAGATGACATCTGACAACCACAGCCAATCAGTGGGTTCCTCAGACACAAGCCTTAGTTGGCATTGCCCGGGAGCAGGTCAGGGGCCCTCATCTGTCCTCAACCCACCTCTGTCCCATTCGGTTCCCTCAACCACAGAACTACTATATGCTGTGGACTTTGTGTCACTATACAGTGAGGACGAATTATTTCAAGACAGTGAGCATCTACTGGGCAGCAAAGAGGTGGGGCGGACATTCACTGCTTCTTGCAGTAGGCGGGCAAGTAGTGATGAGGAGAGTGGCATGGGAGGTTAAGTTGGGAGCAGTCAGGCTCTGGATACCGAGACCGTTGAGGAGGACAGCACTGACGGGCAAACATTAATCGATGATGATGTAGACAATTGCATTTGGGAGCTGGGTGAAGCAAGGGCTCCATTATTGTCACCTTTCAGTGGCCTGGGAGAAACGTGTCTCAGGTGTGGTGGTCTATCCTGCCTCAGCAACAGCAGCAACAACCAGTAGCATGCATCCCATTTCAGGCAGTCAAGGCTCCACCACTTCTGCTGAAGAGAACTGTCTGTCTTTTCCATCATCTACAGGTCCAGATGATCCTGCTCCTTGCCACTCATGATGCCAGCAGTCATGCACCAAGGCAATTGCCAAGAGACAGCAGTATGCATCCAGCCATCCTAAGGCACAGAATCTGACCGTGCTCCTGTCCAAGTTTGTGGTATTGCAGTCCCTACCTTTTCAAGTGGTGGACTCTGCACCATTCAGAGAACTGATGGCTTGTGCCGAACCAAGGTGGAGAGTCCCAAGTCATCATTTCTTTTTGAAAAAGGCAGTACCAACCCTGCATAAATATGTAGAAGAGTAGGTGGGCAAGTCCTTGAGCCTTTCAGTGTCTTCCAATGTGCATGGCAGCGTGGCCATGTGGAGCTATAACTACTATCAGGGACAGTACATTTCCTTCACGGCCCACTGGGTGAATGTGCTTCCTGCCCAGCCACACCAGCAACTTGTACAGGAGATGCCACTTTCTCCTCCACATTGTCAATTTGCCACTCTGTGGCCTAGTGATCCTGCTGCCACCTCCTCAATCTGTCATTTGCCACTCTGTGGCCTAATCATGTTGCTGCCACCTTCTTAATCTGTCATTGTGCCACTCTGTTGCCTACTGATGCTGCTGCCACCTCCACAATCTGTCATTTGCCACTCTGTGGTCTACTCATGCTGCTGCCACCTCCACGATCTGTCATTTGCCACTTTGTGGCCTACTCATGTTGCTGCCACCTCCTCAACCTGTCATTTGCCACTCTGTGGCCTACTCATGTTGCTGCCACGTCCTCAATCTGTTATTTGCCACTCTGTGGCCTACTCATGTTACTGCCACCTTCACAATCTGTCATTGTGCCACTCTGTGGCCTAATAATGTTGCTGCCACCTCCACAGTGTGTCATTTTCCACTCTGTGGCTTACTTATGTTGCAGCCACGTCCACCATGTGTCATTGTGCCATTCTGTGGCCTACTCATGTTGCTGCCACCTCCTCAATCTGTCATTTGCCACTCTGTGGTCTTCTCATGTTGCTGCCAACTCCACTATCTGTCATTGTGCCATTTTGTGGCCTACTCATGTTGCTGCCAAATCCACAATCTGTCATTGTGACACTCTGTGGCCTACTCATGTTGCAGCCACCTCCTTAATCTGTCATTGTGACACTTTGTTGCCTACTCACACTCCTGCCAACTGACCACTCTCTCACTCGACCACCCTTTGGTTTACTAATGCTGTTTCTACCCTCCACCACTCTATGACATTTCCATTATGTTTGGTTTTCCCCTTCTTTTCATCTAAGGCCAGTATGACATGGCCCTTTGTTTGTATCAGGATTCTCTGATGATTAAGTAGCCAAAAGCAGGAGTGGATACAAAACACAGAAGACATGCAAATATTCCATTTACTCGTCATCTCTGTTTTGGATCAACTGTTTGTTATTGGCTTTGGATTATTGACCGATTGAAAGTGGACAATGACGGATCAAAGGAAGGGCAAAATGATCAGTGACGTCAACACAAAATCACCACTGACATCCTCTCCTCTCTTTCAGAGGGATTCTACATGTATCAGCATTTAACAGAACAGGTTCTGTCATATTCTGTGGAATCATCTGTCACAAATTTACTGTTTGACCCAGAGAACAATATCCCAATATAATAATCTGCCTGTAATAGAGATGTGTGTATAAGACAAAAACACAAGCTGTATTTCAAAGGCTTTTTTAGACAAATAAGTTATTTGCCAAAATTACCGCCAACTCCCTCTCCACTCTTTTTTTTTTTTTTTTTTTGGGGGGGGCTCTACATGTATCAGCGTTTAAAACTGCTAACAACAAAATATGATATGTACCTAGGATATAATCACAAAAGGCAAAAGAAGACTATATCCCAGAATATACTATTAAAACTATACTTTTATTAATATACATTAAAATATTTATACACACAAGAAAAAAAAACCCGTCACGCTTCAGGTTGCGTATTAGTTCCTCAGATAGAAATCTTACAAAAGATGAAATGGAGGCATTAGGGGGTTTGGAACATGATGAGACAATCATTCTGAAGCCTTCAGATAAAGGTGGTAATTTGGTCATATTAGATCATAGAAAATATCTTGAGATGTGCAACTCCCTGTTACAGGAGAGGGACACTTATGCTATTTTGAAAAAAGATCCAACCGAACAGTTTAGTCTGGAATTAGAGAAGATACTGCTGGAGGCATTTGAAGAAGGGTTGATCTCTAAAAATGAATGTCAGTTCATGATTCCAAAATATCCAGTAATACCGTGTTTCTACGCACTCCCTAAAGTCCATAAGGGCCTCATACCACTTAGAGGACGACCGATAGTGTCTGGGGTCAATTCGTTATCTCAGAATGTGAGCATATATATAGATAAGATCTTGAAGGATTTTGTTTTTGCACTTCCTTCCTTTATAAAAGACACTCCAGATTTATTAAGGAGACTTGATGGGATGACGGTAGAGAGCAATACAATGTTGGCGTCAATAGACGTCGAGACCCTCTACAGCAGTATCCCGCATGAGTGCGGGATACGGGCTGTGTAATACTTTCTGTCCTCCAGAGGAACGCAATTTTATGCACATAATGCGTTCATTATACATTTGATCTTTTTTGTGCTGAGCCATAACTATTTTGTTTTCAATGGGAGATTCCACCACCAGCTCAGGGGTACGGCCATGGGGAGTCCCTGCGCCCCGACATACGCAAACCTATTCCTGGGCTGGTGGGAGGAGACCATTGTTTTTATAGAAGAAAATCAGCCTCACACAAATAACATCTTGATGTGGGGCAGATACATAGATGACATCATTATATTATGGAATGGGTCGGCACAAGAATTTGACAGTTTTGTTGAAAAATTAAATATCAATGATATTGGTATGAAGTTTACATCAGCCATAGATGCGTGGTCTCTTCCCTTTTTGGATATCTTTATCTTGAAAGACAGAAGGGTTAAACTACATACAAAAACGTTTCGGAAGATTACTGCAACGAACAGTTTACTTCGATGGGAGAGCTACCATCCCACGAATTTAAAACGTGGTATCCCGAAGGGTCAGTTTCTTCAGATACGTAGGAACTGCTCACGGGACGGAGATTATCTCTTTCAGGCGAAAGATCTGAAGGCACGTTTTTTCAGTCGGGGTTATCCCACTCATTTGGTCCAAGAGATGTATCAGGAAGTCTCCAGATATGATAGATCAAAGGCTTGGGTTGAGACGAAAAGCTTCAGGTCAGTGATGATAAAAAAGCCAGGATAGTGTCGGATTTTGATCAGGGTCATGTGGCTGCTAAAAAAAGTATTCAGAGGCATTGGGACATTCTTCTTGCTGACCCTGATCTTAGTGACATCTTACCTAAATTTCCTTTGATCACTTATAGACGGGGCAGATCGCTGCGGGATCGATTAGTCCATAGTATGTATACCCCGGTTAAACGTTCAGGTACGTGGCTGGATCGTCGCCCAGTAGGAAATTTTCGGTGTGGCGAAAATTGCATCGCCTGTCCCTTTATTGACCAATCAAAAATATTTGTGGATTATCACACTGGTAAGGTATACAAACAAAAGGACTTCTCTAATTGCAAGACTGAAGGTGTGGTATACCTTTGTATGTGTAGTTGTCCCTTGGGTTACGTTGGAAAGACGAAGAGACAATTTAGGAGCAGAATAGGGGAGCATTTGTCCGATATTAGACATCAGAGAGACACCCCCTTGGCCCGACATGCTATTGAGTTTCACAGCAATGATTCTAAACAATTTAAATTTACTGTTATTGAGGTTATACGGAAATCACCTAGGGGTGGTGACTGGAACAGTATGATTCTGAGAAAAGAAACAGAGTGGCTACATAGACTACGTACGGTATCCCCGGCGGGTCTCAATGAATCTTTATATTTTGGATGTTTTCTGTGAAGGCTTTCTTTGTCTTTTTTTTTTCTCCCACTAACTGTCTGTGAACTGTTGTATCCTTTATCCATGGCTGGGAGTATCGCTCCGCGTTTTGGAGCCTTCCCTATATTTTTATCTATATATCTTATGTATCTTGTCTATCTTTTGTTGATATGTATACACAACGTTTTACCACACATTTTAGGTTATTTGGCGTCTGTTTTTGGCCTTTTGGTAATATGTGACCTATGTATTTATGGGCCATTGTTTGGTCCTTTGGTGCTTCTTAGCTTTTATTATGTACCAGGACTATCTACGGCAGTCTGGAAGTGGTGTTTGGCATGAAACTGTGTAGCACTAGGACTATGTCCTCCGCCGCTGTTAAGTTATTACTGGGGCGCTATGGAAGTGGTGTGTGGCATGAAATGGTGTAGCACTAGGACCATGTTTTCCGGGGCTGCTAAGCTATTATTAGCGATCGGAAGTGCTTTTGGCGTCCCGGAAGTGGTATGCGGCGTGAACGGATCTATGTGTTCAGCGACCGTTGTTCCTGGGCGTATGAGTGTACCTAGTGCCGCACGCCTAGTTTTGAGGGGATTAGGATACCAATGGCAATCACTCTCATTATGGTGCTTGTGAATACTGAACAGACGTTGTTTATTCATCTTTTCTTATAGGTGGGCCACGTTTATGTATCTCTAGTGGCTTTATATTGGAGTATTTGAATGTTGTGGGAGGGGCTACGGGTATAATAAGGGGTGCGGTGCTCCCTTCAGTGTAGTCCTATTCATCTATCTACATATCAAGTGGCTACCACCTTGTTAATCCTCCATCATCTGGATTTGGGATATTTTGATGTTGTTTGTCCCCTGATGAACCAGCTATTCTGGGGAAACGCGTCGGGACATTTTTTCAGATATCTAACTACTTTTTGTGATATATGCGGTTTGGCATATATTTTTAAAACTGGTGCAGGATACAGCCTTATCTGTCATTTAAGGGCATTATAGGGGTCGTCCTTTATCAGGACGGGTGCACCTCCTTTGACAGAGTGTTAATAGGGCTAGTATGCATGATTTTTTCCTGCCCAGTTTCTTCTGGATCCTTGAAGACGTTTTTTATTTCTCTGGCGTCATCTGTGGAAAAAAGACTACGGTACCGGGAGTAGTTTCACCAATTGGATATTGTATGTCTTCCTTGATATTTTTGGGTGATAATATAGACACTATTAGGATCCTTGAGTAGTGCTCACTTAGTATGTAGATTTATTAAGGTGGAGCGTGACGGTTTTGTTTTTTCTTGTGTGTATAAATATTTTAATGTATATTAATAAAAGTATAGTTTTAATAGTATATTCTGTGATATAGTTTTCTTAGTGAGCCATGTATCAGCGTTTAACAGAACAAGTTCTGTCATAATCTGTGGAAGCAGTGTGCTCTTTGATACTATATTGGGATCTTGGCCCTCAGCTCGGTTCTTTCTAGCTGGCGCTGATATTACCTTATCAGGCTGCATTCTCACTTCAGTTATTTGGTCAGTTTTGGCCCCGTAACTGCCCAGATAAGTGAAGTTTGAAGCAATTCTAAGAGCAGCGCCTGTCATCTGCGTGTCATTCTCAAACACAGCATTGTTTCAATACCAAACTACGCTCCATATGCATATTTGAGCATGACAAAATATTTTACAACGCCATACAGGCTGTCTGCAGCCAGGAAATAGCTGTTTTTGAACTTGAGTCATCGCAAATAAATTTGGGACAAAATAAATTTTTTTGGGGAAGATTCAGCAAATCGGCTGAAATCGAATTTTTGAGAAATTCGCTCATCTCTAAATACGAACCCTAAATTGTCCCATCCCAAGTTCTCCATCTAAAATTCTTCCCTTTCCCGTACTTCCCGATCCTTCCCGAAGGACCCTTCTGTGTCTGTGTCTGACTAATGGAGTCTATGGAGAGTTCAAGAGCTTTCCTGATGGACACAATAAAGGGGAAACCCGCAGTGTAAGCCCAGCCCTACAGGTACAAGGAGACTGGACGCAGAAGACACGGCTGCTGGGTCACAGTTTGGCTGTAATGTGTGAATGTCTCCAGAGTATTGAGAAGTGACTGCGGCTCATGTGATGATCTGGGGCTCATCAGACTCTGTGGATAAGGGACTGTTTACACTGTGCTTCTGTTTTGGTAAAAACAATGCATCAAACATCACCCAGGAAACCGTGTTTGTCTTCCCTGTGATTTGCTGAGGTTTTTCTGATGCAGTTTTTGGCTTTATGTGGATATTACAGGTGAAAGATGGAAAATAAATCTGTTGCACCTATAAAATAAACATCCAATGATCGCACCACAAACCGCGGGGAATAGAGGGAAAACACACAGAGACACACAGAGGCTTTCCAATCCCTAGTTGCTGAGCAGTGACCGTCCTGTGCACATCTCTTATACTCACTGTAATTCCTCTATCCCACAGGCCGGACTGGACAGAGCTTCCATCAAGTCACTGAAGTGAGGACCAGACAGACGGTTATTAGACAGGTCAAGTATCTTCAGGGACTGGTTATTCCTTATTCCAGATGCCAACTGGGTGCAGGACGTGTCTGGTAGATTATTAAAAGTCAAACTGTAAGAATAAGAAGATGAGATGTGGGTGACACGTCCACCGAGCCTTAGTATAAAATATTTAGATTATGAATGTGGAGGAAAATGTCCCCAGCTGTTACTAACATCCAAAAATGTCATCACTAGAAGCCGCCTCTTGTGTGTGGTGGACCTCAGGAATGCCGGCAGCTATAGGATATGTCCACTGACACCTAATGTCGGTCACAGACTACTCCATGACACTGAGCAGCCCCTACCTCTGCTAACGCTTAAGACTATCTATCCAACCCACCCATAATCCGCCCACGCCACCACCAGTCCCCTTTAACAAGAAAACACAGAGACAGGTTGGATAAATTGGCCACAGCAGCCGTTTTATAAACATGTATAGAAATTTATTATAAAAATAACTCTGTAAACGAACCTTCTTCCAAATAGGAAAAACATTCCCAAACACACCAGCAAACACACCCATGAAGAGAACCAATGGGACTGAGATCCTTGGAGCCATCATAAGGTCTGGCGAAATCTGGTCGTAGATCTCCTTGATGCATTACCCTCAGCCATCACCTCTGATTCAAGGGCAACACAAGTAACCTCAGGTGCTACCAACGCTTCACCAGCTCACAAGGACCCAGCCCCACCAAAGCCACTGTGACAAGTAAAATCAACCACACCTCGGACTCCATAACACTCCACCCAGGAACTGCAGCAATGCATTGTGCAAATTCAAATCAAAGGGAGGGAGGGTGGCACTAACATTAACCGCGAGTCTGTGGCCGCGCTGTGTAGGGCACAGTATTGATACCCCGCTTCCCTGCACAGCGTGCGTCCCCACGCAGAGTCGGGGCCCCCGCGTCATGTTGGGCCTCCCGTATAGGGCTTCACCCCCATGTCTGGTCCTGTGCTAGATCAGGAAATGTTCAGTCATCTGTGTTGGATGATATAGCAGAGCTGTGCATGCTGTGATATAAAGCTCCACATGTAAGATTCTCATCTGCACTTGCAGATGGACTTTGCTTTAGACTCTTTGGGCCTCATGTATGAAAACTGCCTAGGTCTAAGACTTTTCTTGTTGCCCTAGAAACCAATTGGAACTTCCCTTTAATTTCATATAGTGCTCTTAAAAAATTACAGCTGAGCTCAAATTGGTTGCTCTGATCTCTGAGCGTTTTTTATGGGAATAAAGAAATTCTTAGACCAAGACAGTCCTCATACCTGTCGCCCTTGGTGCCCACTAGTGACACAAGACCTTGGAGCTGTGATAGTGAGGAGTGGACTCTATGATGATTGCTGTTGAACTGATACTTCCATACATGATGAGAAAGTTCATATATGTGTGACAGGAGGGCCAGACTCATTGTCACAGAGGGCCACGTCAGCATTATGATTGCCCTCATAGAGCCATTGGAGGAGGCTCGGTGGCCTGTGTGGGGCTATCAGAGCTGTGTCACCGCCTGTGAGTGGCTGAGCAGAGAGCTGGGGAGGTGCGCCGAGGCTCTGAATACAAGATGGTGCCCACTCCCTGTGCTGGCACCGCCGACTCTGGCTGCATCCTCCAGGGATGGCAGAAAGCCGCTCCTACTATGCCCAGACCTTGTCCATCCCTGCTTGCTGGGTCTCTCGCAGACACACACATTGACACGGACTTGAGTTTGACACGTGTGATGTATAGGCTCAGCAAGTGTACAAACATCACATGATCCTTGTAACTATCATATCTCCTGGGTGACATTCAGGGATTTAGCTGAGGATTTCTCTATCATTTTTATTATTGTTTTTTTTTTTCCATCTCATTAATTAGCTTTAATCATGACGGCAAAGGTAAAGACTAAAACCAAGTATATATCAGTTCTAGTTGGGCTTTATCTGAAAGATACAGTGGTTTCTCACTTTTGCTTGTATACAGGTTGTTTCCAAGGTTACCAACCATCTCTGTGCTCCAGCAGTGGTCTGGTTGGGGACATCACTCGCTGCTGTGTCTTATCATTGGACAGGAACTTAATACTCATGACCATGGAATGATCAAAAGGGATTAGCGTTCCCCATTGAATCACCGGGATTCCCAGGATCCAATGAAGCCTGGGGTATGTCTAATCAGTCAGCCCTGGAACCTAGTGTTGCCCCTGAGATGTCTGTATAGTAAGCCTGATGTCAGGGCGCACTGTGTGTAACCCCAACAGCAGCCTGTGTCATACTGACATGGAATATAATGTATCAGCATACAGTGGTATACAGGAGTCTGCTGATACATTACTAAGTGTAGAAAAAAAGTGTAATAATAGCTGACCCTTAATAGGATAAAAAAAAGTTACAAACATAAAGAAGTGGAAAAAATCAAAGATATAATAAAATAAAAATAAATATTTAATAAAAAACAATTATTGTACATTAACTACACACACAAAAAACCTTCTATGTATCAGATATCACTACGACCGGAATTAATCCCTGCAGACTTAATTTTAACAAGGTATTTAGTGGGAAAATGTGAACGTTCAAAAAAGAAATTACAAAGGCAGAACACAAACAACCGCCCAAAAATACCAACTTCTTGTGCATAAAACACGTCTCATACAACTGCATCACTGAGAACATAGAAAGAGTTATGACTGTTGGAAACGCAGTCAGGCAAAACTGAAAAATTTAGGCTGCGTCCATTAAGGCCTTTACCAGGCCAGAAGTTAAAGGGATAGAGGGTTTCAAGGAGTTCTCACACTTTGGACAAATCCCTAATAGATAGAGAGCCCTTGACAATATAGTTGAACACAAAGTGTCCACCTCTAGATGTCCTTGGGGCAATAAGCTAGTAATTTTGAGGGTGAATCAGGCAGTAAGGTCGACATATATGGAAATGGGGCTGTATTTTTACCAATTCATACCATATCAGGAAGCATACAGAGTGCCCCGCACACATGTAATGTGCCTGAGATTGGGGGGCATGCTGGAGGTGTGTCGCACTACCACCTTACGGAGCTACACATTTATAGCTTCAGTACAGTAAATCCAGGTGCATGATCCTGAGTAGCCCCTATCTCTGCTCCCACCTGTGACCAACTATCCAACCCAACCTTAAACCCAACCAACTCTTCCCCTATTGACAATAAAAACTCTGAAACATGATAAAAATATGTGCCACCCAGCATAAAACTAATCCTAAAATAAACCCTAAAAAACCATCCAATAATTATAAAAATAACTCTGTGAACCATCATACTTTCCAATATGGAAAAAACATTACCAGGGAAAAAACATTCATAAGAACCAATGGGGATGAGGTCCTTGGAGCCATCCTAATGTCTAGCGAAAAACCATTCGTCGATCTCCTCAATGCATTTCCCTTTCCACGGTCACATTGGCTCCGATGACTCAGGATGATAAACCTGCCTCTCCATGTGCCACATGGGGGAATATATAGGCGGATTCCCACCTACCAATCCTACCGATAGTCTCCGGCCCTAGCCCCCAACTAGCTGCCTCCGTGGCAGCCCTGATGCGGAAAGAATGAGGAGCGAATTGTGACGGGTCCAACCCCAATTTGCCTAAACAACGCCGGAAATGTGAACTGATAACTATGTGAACTGAAAACGTGACAAAAAGGACCCATCCACATGCCTTAAAATCGGTTCTGAATGCCCTTGCAAATGGCGCTGAAAATCCAAGAAACATGTCCGAGGACACATTTGCGAACCCGGAACTTCACTCAAAAGGTCCCTTCAGCTCCTACCCCTCTGATCTGTCTTTGATCTGCACAACCAAAATTTCACACCCATCCCGGTGTCTCGCAGTTTCTCTGCCAACAGACCACCAACCTAACTCTGCTAGGACACACCAATTCCCCCACTCGCAAGGTACCGAAAAAGGCAAGGGAAACATGCAACTCAAAAAGAGACCTCGAACTCCAACAAACACAATGACCCCAGCACTCACTGTGCCTGTCCAGTATCTGAAACATCAAAGGACGCCGCTGATCCCAAGATCTGCTACCCCTTCAAAAACCCCTCAAAGCCTGGGACACCACAAAATCATTTGTAATGTCATGCATCCCACACCAGCAAAGACCAAAAGCCAAACTGGCCACGAAATGAGACACTATAGAAACTGACCAGCCCTCATTTGCCACGTGCCCCAGAAAACAAGCAAGGGCCACCAACCGCTCCTCATCTGACTCCAAAGGTCCCAACCCCCTTAACTAGGTCTCCCATTGGGACCAGGAGGCCTCATAAGCTCTACAGGTGCTCTCCGCTAAAGATGCCCGGAACAACCTGCCTGCTGTTTGAAGACCATATCCCACAGCTCATTTGGGAAATCCACTCCCTGGGTAGCCACATTCAGAGCCAGCTCCTTGCAAATGATGAGTCAAAGCATCTGCAAGATCATTCTGAAAACCTGACACATGAACCACCACCACCCAAGCATTGACCTTCAGACAATGCAAAACCAGCCTCTGCAAAAAAAGCACGACCGGCGGAGAAGAAGCCACTGAGAATTTATTGTCTGAACCACCCCCATATTATCACAATGAAAACAAACTTTTTTGTCCTGAAACTTGGAGCCCCAAAACTCAAGCATCACCACAATCGGAAATAACTCCAGAAGCACCAGATTCCTCATGAAACCAGCTTCCACCCAAGCATGGGGCCAACTACCCGCACACCCTGACAGTATGCCCTGAAACCCACACTGCTGGCTGCATCTGTAAACACCTCTACTTCCTCATTGGACCACGCCTAGCCCATCAAAATGGATCAACCATTATAGGTATTCAAAAATGATTCCCATACCCTCAGATCTTCCTTGAGCTCATAAGTAGTGTTGAGCGATTTTTATTGACAAAATTGAAATCGGCAAGGTTTTTATGGTGATCGAAATTTCCAGATCATGCGATAATTAAGGTTAAAATCTGAGCATCATCTATTAAGATCGCGCCTTTTTGGGCGTTTCCCCCTGTGATTTTGGGGGCCAGCAAATCAGATTACAGAATAGAGCAGGGTGAGAATGTGTGTGCGACGTCATGACGGGATGTGTATGGTTGCGATTGGCTGGAAAAATCACATGACCTCGTTTTACATAGAACAGCGTTTCCTGTTTCAGCCTCAGTGTCTCTCAGCAACTCAATAGGGATAGAACCTGCGCTCTGCCTGTGGCCAAACAGCTCAGCGAAATTAGTCTATTTCTGCACAGAGAAACCTCTACTATTAGCTGTGATCCTTTCCCAAATTTATTTTAGATTAGAGATTTGAAGATTTTAAGTAGTTAGCTAGAGAATTTTAAAAGCAGCACTACCGCTGTAAATTCACGGCGGTGGGAGCGGGGGGGGGGCCTGCGGGCGAACACAGACAAGCTCTTCTATAAAGAACACTGGATAAAGTTCACCAAGACTTAGTGTGACATTGTAGTGGAATATTTTTAAATTATTAACATTTTTGCTATTGAAATATTTCCTGGATATTGGGCAGCCTGAACTTATGTGGATACACATCATTTCAAAGTAACTGCAGGTCTCTTTTTAGCTGCAAAACTCCACTTTATTATCAGTATACATTCAGATAGGTGTTATTTTCAATTTTACCCCTTACAAACCTTACTGTTGATATATCCACCTTGCATTAAATTAAAAATAACAGCAAACTTGTAGTCAGCACATTGTTTGGTTGCCAAAAATAACATGTACGTACCAAAACATCACAGTTTACGTGTTTTTTTACTTTTTCGCCCCCAGCATTGTTCAATTACGCAGCATCTACGTAAATCTTAAAACAGCAATTCTATATTCACCACAGGGGAATTGAAAGGTGCAAAAATACCGTTTTTTATACAAAACATAACATTACGTGTTTTTTGACTTTGCCACCCAGCATTGTTCATTGACGCAGAATCTTTGTAAATCATAAAACAGCAATTCTATATTCACCACAGGTGAATTGAAAGGTGCAAAAAATACCGTTTATTATACCAAAACAAACAGTTACGGGTTTTTTTTGACTTTTGCGCACCCAGCATTGTTCATTGACGCAGCATCTACGTAAATCTTAAAACACAATTCTATATTCACCACAGGTGAATTGAAAGGGGCAAAAAATACCGTTTATTATATCAAAACATAACAGATACGTGTTTTTTTTTACTTTTGCCACCCAGCATTGTTCATTTGAGGCAGCATCCACGTAAATCTAAAACAGCAATTCTATAGTCACCACAGGTGAATTGAAAGGTGCAAAAAATACCCCTGTATTAATACGAAAACATAACAGATACAGACATAACAGACTCCTTTTCCCGGCACTTTTTAATCTGGGGGTCAGACAGGTTTAATGGTCATACTGCGTCCCCGGACAGGTATAGTCAATGTCCAGTGAAACTAAAATGGGGTTGAAAGACTCCTTTTTTGCGGCACTTTTTAAATCTGGGGGTCATGCAGGTTTGGGGCTCATGCTGCGTTTCCAGGACAGGGATATTCAATGTCCATTTCAAGTAACATGAGGTTAAAAACATACGCCTTCGGCATTTTTTAAAAATTTGTGGTGAGAGGTTTAAGGTCTTGCTGTGGTACAAGCAGGATAGTGAATGGTCTTGACTTTTTTTCTGTGACTTTTTAACCAAATGTTTTTCCCTAAGATTAGCACTATCCATTTGACTTTTTTTGGGATGTTAATTTCACTTCTCCAGCCTTTTTTGGGTGTAATAATGAAGGTGTTGTTGCCTCCCATAACTTTAAGGGTAATCGCTCAAAATCGATGCCACATCGAAAAACCTTATCGAAGCGGCCGACATCGACTATCCTCAAATCTCAAACCCCAACGCAACGCTCAACACACCATATTTAACCGAAAAAAAGTGGGGGGCGCGCCCAAAACCCGCGACGCAGCTGCAAGCCCTACCAATGGGCATAATCTGACAGGCAAAGTCCAATTTCCCCAACAATGATTTCAAATCCCTCAATGGGATCTTCCTAACCAGCAACGCACTGTGAACTACCACCTTCCAGCTTCTCTACTGGCAGGCGACATTCAATCAAATCCGAATCAATATACAACCCCAAAAAGCATGTAAAAGGACCCTCAGTTTTATCTGGTGCCAGAGGAATCCCAAAACAATCTGCAACCCACTGGGTCAATGCCAACAGAGATGCACAGAGCGAGGAACCCGACAGGCCAACACAAAAAAAATTATCCAAATAATAAATCATAGAAGGAAGCCCAGAAAAGTCCTGCACCACCCATTGCTAAAAGAAATTGAACAACTCAAAATAAGAACAGGAAATGGAACAGCCTATTGGAAAACACCTATCCACAAAAAAACACCCCGTCCCAAAAACAACCTACAACCAAACACTGTCCAAATTAACCAGCAACAAACGAAAAGCGGATTTGATGTCCGTCTTGGCCATGAGAGCCCCCAACCATACTAACGAACCCATTTTACGGGGTGAAAAACGTAAAAAACACTGAGCAAAGCCAGATTAGATAGGGGGCGAATCGTTTAAAACGAACGGGAATTCTTTAAGAATTTCATGAAAACTTCTATTCTGAAAAAAGCGAATTGGGGGATTCGCGGAAAGAAGCATGTTTTTAATTGAAAAAAAGGGCCCGGGAAGCACATGGTTTTTACATGGGGAAAGAACTCTGGGAGGAAGAAAGGAAAACCCTAAATGACAGTGCAAATGAACCGACAGAGACCGGGGGTTTCTGTGACGTTACCCGCACTAAAAAGTCTGGACCGACGCGGCAGTTCCCCACCCGTGCCGTGTTTGCTGCGAAAGCTGCAGTCCGAGATCTCACGCAAAAAAAATTTATTTTTATACAGCGATTTTTTGGGGGGGGCACAGTTTTTTATCAAGACTGCTTCTCTTACGTTCTGTTTTTTATTTTGTGGGGTATTGGAATTAAAGTCCTTTGGGGTCCATTCTGCGCATAAACATTTTAATGCATCTGGTAATTTCGGAGCACATTAATATCCGGGGGGTTATCTAAGCCTTTTTTTTTTGCTTTTGATTCATTAAAGAAACATGTTTTATATCCACAAACCTTTAATTTTTTGCTGCCTTTTCTTTTGCGAAATTTAATCCAAGGTTCATTAACTGTTTTGCAAATTGTGGTTAGTAAAAAAACGTGTTTTTCAACCCCAAAAACTTTTTTCCTGTGTTTCCTTTGCAAATTATACCGAAGATTTAAGCGGTTTCTGTTTTTTGTATCAGTAAAAAAAATGGCTTTTTAACACGCCACATACCAGTTAATGTTTTGCTGCTCATTTCTTTTGCGCAATTTATATCTGCTGCCACACATCTGCTGCCAGTTTCTTCATCTGCCTACCACCATCTTTACCAGGGACTGGTATCGCCACCAACCTCCACACTCTGTCATTGTGGCAACCCTATGACCCATGCGCTGCGCTTTTGCGGTGCGTACCTCCACACTGTGTCATTTCCAATCTCTGCCCTCATGCGCGGTTTTTTTTGGGGTTCCCGTGACCCCCACACTGTGTCAGTCCACTGTCGACCCAGCTGTGCTGGCTCTCCGTGACCTAAACTGGTTTTGTCCAGCTGTTCTGGCGCGTTGCTCCTCCCATGACCTCAAAACTCTGTCTTGTGCCACCTGTGGCCTCCCCCTGTTTTTTTCCCCACCTCCAGAATTCATTGTCCACTGCTGACCTCATGCTGCTGCTGTGGGCGCTCCTTTGACCTCCACATCGTCATTGTGAAACTGTCCCCCAAGCACCGGCATTTTCTGGAGAGGGAGGCAAGGAGTCCCTCGAATCACTTGCGCACATGGCCCGCAGCATGCGATTTTGCCTGGCAGTGACACCAATTAGTCCCCACGGGCATGGGGGATGACTTCTGGCTCTCCCCCCCTTTTGGGACCCCGCTCCCGGCCCCAAAAAGGGGACCTTTTTTTTCCAGTTTCTGAAGGGGAGGACAAAACTCAAGTACATAAGAAACCCTCTGATCAGTTTCAAATTTCCAAACCATTTTTGGGCCCAAAAGAAATTTCTCCCTCCATCATTTCCCTTCTTTAAATACCTAAAAAAGTTCCAACGCGGTTTATTATGAAGTATAAAACTGGTAGTTTGAATCCTTTTTTCGCTGACCCCAATTTGTTGAAATACAATTAGGAATTGAAGGAACCCAACTACAGGAATGTTTTGGGTGTTTATTTTGCATTCGGTGCCTTTTGTGATGGTTTTTAAAGTAACAAAACGGGAATAGTGAAGCACAAGCAAATGTGCAAAACTTTTTTGGATAGCTTCTTCATATAAAAGAATGTGAATCTATGTCCAAATTACAGACAGGAAAAACCGCCTCCTGTCCCCTTTGAGCCTCTCTGCTAACCCGTACCTCTTCCTCTGCCCTTGACCAAAAACCTTTTGCCGCGTCCTGACCTTACTCTTGTCCCCGACCCCGTTTTCCCTTACTTTTTGTCCCTCGCTACACCTCGCGCACCGCAAGCAAGTCAGTCGGGGGTAGCGCCCTGTAAACTCCCGTTTCGAAAGTCTATCCCCGCTTTGCAGCGGGTCTGGTGAAAACCAGGACCTACTTAATTCCGCCCTGGCGTACTATTGCCACGCCCCCTTACTGTTCGTGACGTGGGGGCTTTATTACCTACTACTGTGTTCTTTACACTAGGGAACTTACCCCTGTTTTTTCCAGCTGGGGCTGCCATGACTTTATCAGGGTGCATTCCCCCCTTTAGTTTTTTGGTCCGTTTTTCCCCCATAAGTCCCCCAGGGAATTTTAGAGTAAGCATTCAAAAAGGGCGGAGTCCTGGCTGGCATACAAAAAAAACGCATTGTATGAAGACCAAACCCAACTCCCTCTCATATTTTAAACATGACACAATGTTCTACAGCACCCTACAGGCTCGTGCAGCCAGGAAATACTGTTTTTTTAACACATTTTGTCGGAAAAATTTGGCGAATCAGCAAATCGAATTTTTTTGAAATTACCCCATTCACCCCAGGGTAATACCATCATTGACCAAAAAACCCCTTAGGGAAGGCAAATGTTTTTATCAGTGAAACGTATTGGTCCTTTTTTTTTTACACAAAAAAACACCCAACCGGCCAAACTTTTGGAAGAAAAACCCGCATTCTCTCCCAAGCCACCTCCTTGGCCCTTTTTTTCCACCATACGCAGGGTGCTGAAAAGCAAACGTGGATGCTTGGTAGAAAAGGCGACAACATGAAGAGGCGACAGGATACGAAAGTCTTCTCGAAAACCATCCCGTAACAAGCGTGTCACCTTCTGATCTGGAAACCTCTTTAGATATTGCTCCATCGCGGCGACCCTCACTGGCGTCCACTCCTTGGGTATTACAACTGCCTCTTCACTTTCCCTTTCAGTAGCACTGAGAGGAGCCATGAGAGACCGCGCTGCAAATGGAACAAATGTGCTTGAAACAAATTTGGGGGTTTCCCAACCAACCGACACTCAATTAAAACCAAAAACCCCCGCTTTAGACCCCTGGTGACTTGTGCTGCTAAATGACCTACTGGTGGCCAGATGCCCCCCCCCTAGGGAAAAGGGCTGCCCAAAAACCCATGGGCCCATCACCCCGACACAGCCAATGTCCCCTTTGTGGTCCCATCGGATAGAAGGATAAACCACCTTCCGTTGACTAAATTGTTTGTTATAGATAAGCCAGGCCTGCCCCCCAAAAACTATATGGGCATCACCTATGGCATCGAGGTAGCAAAAAATGCCAAAATGCCCGGGGCTTTCTCCCCAAAGACACAGCCAAAAAACAAAAGGTTTCCCCCTCCTTGGGAAAGATCTGTGGGAATTTAATCCCCGAATTTTTTCCCTTTTTTGTGGTTTTCCCCAAAAAAAAAATTTTTTGGGAAAAAAATAAAAAAAAAATTCCACTATTTATCCGCCCGATGCTCCCTTTACTTCCTTTTTAAGTTGCAACCCCAAAACCTCAAAACGCACATATACCTCCCCTTGGGGCCTTCCTCTGTCCCCCCCTTGCTTTAATTGGGCTGCACAGACACGTCACCCCGACCCCCCGCCGGCCCACCCAAAGAAGAAAATAAAGATGAAACATCGGGGGAACAACCCACCCCCCACCAGCCGCACCCCGGGAAAACCAGGCCTCAGGAACCCGCAAAGCAAACGTTGCGCGCCCGTAAAAGATCGCCAACCCCTTCCAACCACCGCCGGGACACGAAATCGCCCAAAGACCCAAGCCAAACCCTGAAAAAAGGACAAACACAAAAAATCCACCGACTCGGGAGGTACCCCCCACCCAAACTACCAACCCTGAAGTGAATCTCCACCCCCATCACAAGGCCCCCTGTAAATCCCCCCCGCAAAATTTTTGGATAAATGGCCCCCCTTAAGCACCTAAGTAAATAGTGAAAAAGTAGTGCCCTAAAGTTTTATGGAAAAAGTGTAAACAGTTTTAAAAGTATTAAAAATGTAAAAATAAAATGTTTAAATTTTAAATGTCCTTTAAATATTTTTCCCAAAGTGCCCTTAAAATAAACCAATAAAATTTAAAAGGCCAAAAAACAGAATAAATAAAGAGTAAAATGCCTTAGATTATCCCTTTAAAAAAAACCGTTTTTCCCCAAATCCCCATGAAAAAGTTTTTTAAAAGGCCCCCTTAATCGCCCCACCAAAAATTCCCCCCAAGTTCCCCTAAAATTCTTCCCTTTTCCAAAAAAATTTCCCCCCATCCTTCAAAAGACCCCCTTTTTGTTTTCCCGCAAAAAGGATTTTAGGAGAGGTCAAAGCTTTTCCTGATGAACCACAAATGAGGGGAAACCCAGTGGACCCACCTACAGGTACAAGGACACTGGAGCAGCAATATAAGGGAACAAAGGCTATTGGCCCCAGTTTTGGGTGTAATGTTTCCCGGTTAGTGATGTGGCCTAGTAGATCTGGGGCCCTCAGATCTGTGGATAAACGGGGGTTCCACGCGATCTGTTTTTGGGAAAAAACAATGCATCAAACACACCCGGAAACCCTGTTTGTCGTCCCTTTATTTGCTGCGGTTTTTTTGGGTGCAGTTTTTGGTTTTTGTGGTTTTTTTTCAGGTGAAAGATGAAAATAAATCTGTTTCACCTATAAAATCCACTCCAATGACAGCAAACCCCAAAAAGCGGGGAAAGACGGAAAACACAGAGACACATAAGGCTTTCCCCAAACCCCAAATGCTGAGCAGTGAAAGTCCTTGACATCTTTTACCACCGTAAAATTCCCTCCCACAGGCCGGACCAAAACAGAGCTCCACAAGTCACTGAAGTGAGGGCCAGACAGCGGGTTTCCAACAGGTCAATTCTTTAGGGGCGGTTATTCCTTATCCCCGATGCCAACGGGTGCAGGACTGTTCTGGGAGATCATTACGGGCCAAACTGGTAAGAATAAGAAGATGAATGTGGGTGCCGTCAACAAGCGTTAGTATAAAGACCTGTAGATTGTGAATGTGGAGGGAACATGTCCCCAGCTGTTAGTAACATCCATAAGGGTATGTTCACACAGTGTGTTGGGTCTGTGTGAACATATACTTTTAAATAAGTGTTTTGATCCATCTGTATGACCCCAAGTGGACCCAAACATGCATGTAATAAATAGCAGTGTTATTTACATTGCTTTTAAAATGAAACACGCATTGGCATTCACACGACATGTCAATTCTTGGTCCAAAAAACGCAGCAGGATCCCTATAATAAACTATAGGGCATGATCCTGCTGCATCCAAACACGCAGCTGCATGTTGGATACATGTTGGATCCATTTTGTGTCCAATCACCAATGAGTTTTTGGATGCGACTTTCGGATCCAACATAGATCCAAAATCGGCTCCAAAAACGGCGTGTGAACAAGCCCTAAATGCCATCACTAGAAGCCGCCTCTTGTGTGGTGGACTTCAGGAAGGCTGGCAGCTATAGGATATGTCCACTAACTCATAATGTCAGTCACAGACTACCCCAAGATCAGGAGATGCTCAGTCCTCTGTGCTGCTGTGAGCAGGAGAAGCTATAGGACTGGATAGTATATAGAGCTATGGGTGCTGGGATATAAAGCTCCACATGTAGGATCCTCTTATCTGCACTTGTGGATGGACTTTGTTTTAGACACATTGGACCTTATGTATGAAAACTGTCTCGGTCTAACACTTTCCTTGTTGCCCATAGAAACCAATTGGAACTTCCCTTTCATTTCATATAGTGCAATTAAAAAATGACAGCTGAGCCCTGATTGGTTGCTATGGGCTCTGATTGGTTTCTATGGGAAAAAAAGAAAGTCTTAGACCAAGACATTCCTCATACAAGTCATCCACTATCGACACAAGCCCTTGAAGCTGTGATAGTGAGGAGTGGACTCTATGGTGGTCACTGTAGACCTGATATTTCCATACTTGATGAGTCCGTACATGTGTGACAGGAGGGTCAGACTCGTTATCCCGAGGCCACATCAGCATTATGATTGCCCTCATAGAGCCATTGGAGGAGGCTCGGTGGCCTGTGTGGGGATGTCAGAGCAGTGTCACCACCTGTGAGTTGCTGATTAGAGAGCTGTGGAGGTGTGCACTGCGGCTCCGAATCCAAGATGGCGCCTGTTCCCTGTCCTGGCACTGGTGACTCTGGCTGCATCCTCCAGGGAGGGCAGAGAGCCAGTCCTACTGTGTCCAGACCTTGTCTATCCCTGCTCGCTGTGTCTAAGCTCTCACAGACACATACATTGACATGGCCTTTGGTTTGACGCATGTGATGTATGAGATCAGCAAGTGTACAAACATCACATGATCCTTGTAACCATCACATCTCCTGGGTGATATGGAAATTAATAAATTCTAGTCATAAATTCTATAGATCTATAATACAGGGTTAAAAGTTTTGCAATCTCTCCATTTTTCTAATGATACATGTTTTCTTCCATGAAGCTTGTGTTCTTGCATTGAGAGAATCTCAGACACAGACTCCTATAAGTGTAAATAATGGCTTTTTTATTTTGAGTTATCAAGGACAATCAAGTCTAGATGTTTAGGACAAAAGTTTGTTGCCGTGTTATTCTGTAATGTGCAGTAGAACCACTGACATTTATATATCTCAGAATCATTATGTCATGCATGTTAATCAGTGCACAAGAAGAATTAGAATAATCAGAATAAAATTTAAGGGGTTTTTTTTAGTACTGGGCCATAAAGATCTTATTAATGATTATTAATGAGGCAATTGCTATAATACATGAATAATTATAAGAGGTGTTGCTAAGAAAGATGACTATTAGGTATTACCCAATAAAAATATATCTGTTTTGCATAAACAGCTGAAAGTTTATAAAACTGCTTGCCAAGCTTTTAATAAAGGAGAAAGGATGTACTGACATTTTGGGAAATGTCTCATTGTTCTTTCAACATTGTATGTACATCCCACAAACAAAGCAGAGAGATATTTTAGACTTCCACAACAATTGGCGCCCAACATGGTTAATAGGATGACTCTTACTGCAAAGACACATTCCATTCGAACACCTGGACATCCACGCAGATTGAAAGACGAAAGACTCCAGCTACAGCATAATTAAGGTGAATTTATACCTTATGTTTTGCTTCCAAGTGCATGGTGATTCCAAGTTTGGGTAAGATGTTTCTGATAAAGAGGTTCATTAATCTCCTTTGGCAAAGGAACCTCAGGAAAATGCTTTTTTGTGTTGGTGATGTGCTGAAGAACTGAATTGAACAGAATTGAACAGAATTGAACAAGAAATGTCGTCGAGAAAGAAGCAGTTTTGTTGTGACGAGAGTTGTTGTTAGTGCAACTTGAGAAAGTGACTCTTTGTGGTTTTACACTGAAGTTTGTTTCAAAAAGTGGAATGACAGCCCTAGTGGTTTTATAGTGGTGGTTCATAAGAAAGTGAAAGAGAGAACCCCAGGTAGTGAATTGGTGAACTGCAGTGAAAAAGTTTTTTTTTGTGAAGACCTGATTTTGTGGTAATGTAAAAAAAGGTAATCACATTATTGCTGTTATATTGTTGATCTCACTCCCTGACTAGAGGTGAGTTTCTTGTCTGGTTTGCGTAACAATGACAAGACCGTGCTAAATCAGGAGGGCAGAGAGTTGTGGGTTTTTTTAAGAATTTTTTCTTTAACTGCCCTATAGAAAAAAAACAAAAAAAAAAAACGAGATTGCTCAGAGAGATGAACATGGTTCCGGAAGGTAGATTAGATGAAGAGTTGTGAAGGAAGGTTCTAAAAGAGAAGAGAAGTTGGTTGAAAGAAAATTATTTGTTCATTCAAGAACACAAATGGTATGGTTTCAAAACTTGCAACTACTGGAGCTTTGTGGGAAAAGTTTCATGAAGGAAAATATGTTTATAACATGGTAGACAAACCAATGAGCTCAGACACATACAGACAAAGAGAAAGCAACAGCTCAGAGACAAGGGCTATGTCCTTCTGTGCCAGTTAATGAATTATGCCGTCAACACCAAGAGCCATCAGTTCACATTTTAGACACTCCTGTCCCTATGTTGGTAAATCATTCAGTTCAAAAACTGTTAAATTTACCAGAGGACACATATCACACACAAAGTAAGGGACAGGTGCCTGAGAGGATAGATTTGAATACATTGAAAGATACTCACACTGAGCAGCAGGTTAACCCTGAATTCCCTCACAATAGTCAGATGAGGGAATTGGAAACATCAAAAAAAGATCAAGCCCTGGAGGTAAATGCACATAGAAGCAAAGAAACAAACAAACATATTGTCATTTAATGATCAAAACACAGATTCAGACCCTGAGATTGTTACAGATCTATCACAAGATCTATCACAAGAAGACAAAAAGGGCAATGTCAACAAGTTCTTAGACACATGGAGACATTCAGTCAGACAGTAAGATATGTCTGCAATATTCAAGAGGGGGAACAGACATGTTTCAAGGCGAGCAATTGATCATTACCCCAAACCAACCCCATTTCCTGACCTATAATAGATGGTGTGTCCCAAACAAGAATTGAGAATAGATCCCACTCAGATAACTCCAGTAACATCAGAAATGACACCACCAGCTCCTGTCCACATTACACCACCAGCTTTGACAAAACCTTTCTTAATGATCAGTCCACCCCCAGAGAGGTTCAGACCATGGAAGCAGTCAGAAATGTGCTCATTATTTAATCGACCTCCAAACCCAGAAAAATACCCCATGACCTTCTGTAGAGCCATACAGAGCATATACAAGATTCATAAGTTTTCATGGAAACAGCTTGAAAATCTGGTAAAAGTAAAAACATCTGATGTTATCTTGCCCATTATACAAAAGACCTTAGGAAACTGTTCACAAGATGAGACATTAAGGGAAACTGGAAAGGAGTATGTGAAAAGATTACTACAGTGGGGAAAAAGTCAGTTACCGGATCAGTCTGTAACTTTTAGGCTATGTTCACATGGCTTAAATTGGGACATATTCTCGGCGTACTGCACTCAATACATGGCAAAATACATCCCAGTCATTATGGTAATCCACAGTTCTCATAGAGAACTATGGATTAAGTTTCCTCTCCCCGCTCGTACAATGTGATGCGCGAGGAGATAAGTGACATGTCAATTATTCACGGCGTTTACGTGCCGTGAGTAATGCATGTCTATGGGGCCGGCAGGGTGTCGGCTCCCCTGCCCCACGAGCTCCCGAACACCCAGCATAATTGCGGGGCGTAACCACGCCCCGCAATTATGCTGTGTGAACTTAGCCTAAGGGACAGGACACAGAGTAATGGAGAATCCGTAGAAACGTTCTATTCTAGGCTGCAGCAGAGGTGGGCTGATTTGGGGCACAAGTCCTCCTCTGACTTGAATGGACATATTTTGCTACTTACTTACACATATACATGATGCTCTCAATATTTCCAGACCTGACTGGCTTACATGCACTCCTGAAACTATATTGCAATTTGTAAAAGGAATAGAATTCTTCCTCCTCCTCACCAGGTGTTAATCGCTTTCTTAGTGTTAAATGCAGGGAAGTGTTCCAACCAAGTAGGGATTTCACATGATCAACCACAAAATCCAGTTCACAGATACAGACACAATGCAGTCATATACTTAATTGCAAAAGACGTGGGCATTTAAAAAGAGATTGCTTAGGCCCTAGACAGAATCGGAGGGGTTCAGCCCAGGGCCCCAAAAAACAGGAGGAGTGTAAAAATCCACCCAGATGTACCCGCCATCCTCCAGCCCCAACTGCTCATTCATTAACCCCTCCACAGCAGTCATTGCACTTGTCTGAGGAACAGAAATATTCCTTCAGTGAAATCTAGAAAGTTGCATACAAAAGTGTCCACTGCTGCAGAGAGAAAAAAAAACACAGGAAAAAAAGTGTACGATCTTCTGGCCTTACTCCAAAACCTCTATTAAAGGTGGTAGCCCAGCTCCGCTTCTGACAGGCACTGAAGTCTATGTTAGCGTTCATTAATACACAGCACACATGAATCAGACACTTCTTTCCAGAGGCACTATTTCCCATGTGGGTTATATGATTGTCTGGTTTTCATGCTTTTAACATAAACACCTCCTTTACACTTACTTATGAGTCTTCTTACTTGTTTTGTATGCTAAAACTAATCATTTTGTCATCTCCTGCCCTAGACATACCAAACTACACAAAACCCTTCAAACTGTACTGTACATGACATGCCACATCGATATTTACTCATTCCACATTAATGCCCAGTTGCTTGTTGCTCAGCCCGACTAGATCCAGTTGTAAGGGGGGTTCCATCTTGTGTAAGGGCTGTCACCGCATCAGAGGCTATGCTTGACAAAAGTGCAGAATTTTCTTAAGCTACCCAGTGACCACTTATGCCCCTCATGACATCTCTGCAATACTGACACATATTCAACCACATCACCCATACATTACTAAACATTTGACATTACAGTGTGCCCTATTGATGCCAGATAATGTTACCATTCAGTGTTGGATCAAAAAACTTTGTTGCTTTGGAGTTGAAGGGGGGGGGGGGATATTGTGTGGTAAGTCCTTTTTGAATATCTCCCATTCCCAAAAGATTAGCAGCATGACTGTATTCAGGATGAGGTAGCGGGTTATAGATCAGCTATTAGCAAACCCTGATGTTAAGTTCTGTGTGGATGGATGATGGTATACCTTAGATGAAAGGTTTTACACAGGATATGCAGTAGTCACATTATCAGAGACTGTAAAAGAAGCCCAAGAAGCCAAATAAAAATGATTTGGAAGAGGCCTACAACCAGGCTGAAGACCAGACTGCCAATATATACAATATATACACAGATTTTTGTTATGTCTTTGTGATCGCACATGACTGTGGCCCCATATGGAAAGCAAGACTGTTTCTTAGAGCAAATGGACAGTTTATTAAAAATGTAAAACAAGTGTGAGCATTGATGGAAGCATTACTACTGCCTAAACAAGTTGGAGTTATCAAGGTAATAGGCCATTCCAGATTTGAGTACCTGAGACTTACGACTCAGGATTCCTTAGCCAAAGACTCGAGGATTCAAGCATATTATTACTAAGAAAAGAGGGACAAATAAAAACACGCCAGTGCATAGCTAGGGACTGTCTGCCCAGGAAGCACCCTGGGACAACCCATTTTTTTCCTAGACAAAAAAGAAGATATTTACTTTTTCCTTTCTTTTCAAAGAAAAGTGCTGTAAGAGACAGTATTTATAATGCATTTCTTTCAAATTTCCATACTTATTTCTGGGGTGGGAAATAGAAAGAACCATCAAAGACGATGTTAACAGAGGTTTGAGAGGAGAGAGAGAAAAAATGATGATCTTTAAGTTCCTGTCTTATAGTATAACTCATCAGAGCCCATGGTGACTTTTCAAGTTTGATTTACATATTTATTTTATTCCTGTCACTCGCTGGCAAGACAGACAGACATGTTTAACAAGTACCATAAGGACCACATATAGTTGTATAACCAGAACATGCAATTCCTGAGGAGAGGTAGGCTGGAACACAGGAGATAGTTGGGAATATAACCCAAAAGGTTGCCCAGGATCGAGTAGACAAAAATGGTGAGAGTCTATTAAAACGCATGACTATAATGAAAGCAAGTACCAGGCCAAGTAACTGTAAAGATGTTTGCCACATTATCTAACTAACAATAAAAGTAAAAACCCCGTCACCTAAGGATGCTGGATTTTACGGAATAGCCATATATTATGGAGCTGGAAGCAGTATGATAGGAGCGTTTAATCGCAGGGATTTTGGTGATGGTCCTGCAGGTGATACCGAACCGAAGCTGAATTTACAATTTCTAGAACTGTCCTACCTGCTCCTTCCAGTTCCACAATTCCAACTATAGAGCCTGTTGTTCAAGTAGGAAAAGTCTTAACCCATGAGCTAACATTTCAAACTGGGTACCCTTAGAATACTGAATGGTTAAAGTGAGTGAAATACACCACATCACACAAACAGGTCTGACTGCCTTGCCTGCACTTCTGCTAAACCTAGACTTACAACTCTTACATTTCCGCTGGTAAAAATAAATTGTACTTTCTGTTTTCTTTACATTTTTCAGTCCCAAGCATCAAATTACTCTGCTTGTAGACAATTGGAACATTTGTATCCAGCCACATAGATTAGGCCACACTTCACTACTGGTGTAGTTACTGATTCTGGCAATTATATCTGTTTTTCCTGCTTCTCAAGCCCGGGAAGGGTAACAATTTGGGATTTTTTCCTCAAGGGTATTGTAAATATAGGATCAGTTTAAAATAGCAATAGCTATTCCAAGTCGTACCCACTCTCACTCTTAAACAATCAGGTTAGATCAAAAGCCGATGTACAGTGGCTTTGTGCAGATGGAAAGATTAGATCCAAGCCAAATTTTTTAAATGGAAAGGAGAATAGACTCTTTTAAAAATACTAATGCCCTGTTACATATTGTCACATACTGTCCCTCTCTTAAAATGGAGATATTACTACTAGAATTTTAAAGAAATAGAGGAATCAGTGCATGAAACATTCTATGAGTTCCTTTGAGGTAAAAAGATCCGGTCCTACAGCACTACCCGATGATTTCCTTAAAGGCCCAAGGTGAGGTGACTGCAGGTTTTGCTTCTATCATACCCCAGATCACCATTAACAAAAATGTGCCCTGGATCAATTAAAATGAGCAAAGATATTACAATTAAACTAGACAGTAACTGTAAGAGGGATAATCAATCAGTTCAGCTTGCCAACGTCTATGGCTTTCCAAAATAGAATGGTGTTAGATATGATCTTAGTAGAAAAGGGGGTGTGTGCAAAATATAACAAAGACCATGTGTTTGTACATCCATCCCAAATAACACAGCCGAGGAGGGAAGTACCAGTGCAGCCTTAAAGAAAATGACTTCTCTCATTGATGAATTCGCTTCAAATGTAGGAATAAATGATCCTTTTTCTAAATGGATGCAAGGATGAGGGATGTTTGGGAGATGTGTCCATAGCCATTGTTTTGGTCATAATACTAGTTACTATGCTCCTGGGAGTTTGTTGATTCCACTACTACTACTGTGAAGTATGATTTCAAAAGCTGTTAACAATATGATGAGTGCCAATAAAATGGTGCTCCAGAAGAGACCTTTTGATGGAGAGGATAATATCTCTGGGTAGTTAGATCACCCGAGGAGGATTATATCACAATGTAGAGACCCCAGAATAGAGACGAGACCTAGAAAGGGGGTGGAAGCTGCAGCAGAGTGTTACTTACTGGCCGTATTGATTAGCATCAGTTGGTATAAAAAACAGCTTCCCTCATAGGGAATAGCCCGTGGGATAGAACCCCTAGTCTCACCTAGGTATGTCTCATATTCAGGAACTCATTTGAAAAGGCAAACTTTTAAGGGGGGAATTGATATGGAAATAAATAAATTCTAGTCATAAATTCTATAGATCTATAACACAGGGTTAAACGTTTTGCAATCTCTGTTTTTCTAATGATACATGTTTTCTTCCATGAAGCTTGTGTTCTTGCTTTGGGAGAATCTCAGACACAGACTCCTTTAAGTGTACATAACGGCTTTTGTTTTTGAGTTATCAAGGACAATCCAGTCTAGATGTTTAGGACAAAAGTTAGTAACCGTGCTATTGTGTTATGTGCAGTAGAACCACTGACCTTTATATAGCTCAGAATCATTATGTCATGCATGCAAATCAGCGCACAAGAATAGTTAGAATAATCAGAATAATTAGAGGTGTGATTTTAGTACTGACCAGTAAAGATGCTTATTAATGATTATTAATGAGGTGAGTGTTATAATACATGAATAATTATAAGAGGTGTTACTAAGAAAGATGACTAAAAGGTATTATCCAATAGAAATACATCTGTTTTGCATAAACCACTTAAAGTTTATAAAACTGCTTGCTGAGCTTTTAATAAAGGAGAAAGGATACACCGACATTTTGGGAAATGTCTCTTGTTCTTTCGACATTGTATGTACACCCGACAAACAAAGCAAAGGGATATTTTAACTCCCATAACATGGGGGACATTCAGGGATTTAGCTGAGGATTCTCTATAATTTATATTATTGCGGTTTTCCCATCTCATTAATTAGCTTTAAACATGAAGCAAAAGGTAAAGACTAAAACCAAATATATATCAGTTCTAGTTGGGCTTTATTTGAAAGATACAGAGGTTTCTCACTTTTGCTTGTTTACAGTTTGTTTTCTAGACTACCGAACATCTCTGTGCTGTAGCAGTGGTCTGGCTGGGAACATCACTCGCTGCTGTGTCTTATCAGCAGACAGTAGCTTACTACTCATGACCATGGCATGATCAAAGGGGATTAGCCTGCCCCATTGAGTCACCAGGATTCCCAGCACCCAATGAAGGCTGGGGTATGTCTAATCAGTCAGCTCTGGGGACCTAGAGTAGCCCCTGAACTGTCTGTATAGTAAGGCTGCTGTCAGGGCTCACTGTTTGTTACCCCAACAGCAGCCTTTGTCATACTGGCATGGAATATAATGTATCAGCATACAGGGGTATACAGGAGTCTGCTGATACATTACTAAGTGTAGAAATGTAATAATAGCCATCCCTTAATAGGAAAAAAAAAAAGTTAAAAACATAAAGAAGTGTGGAAAAAAATTAAAATAAAATAAATATTTAATTAAAAAAAATATTGTGCATTCATTACACACAAAAAATCTTCTATATATTAGATATCGTAACCGTAATAACCTGCAGAATTATTCTAACAAGTTATTTAGCGGGGGAAAAAAATAATTTACAAAAGGCAGAACATCAAACTACGCCCCCCAAAAATACAAACAACTTCTCCCGCATAAAGCAAGTCCTCATACAACTGCTTTACTGAGAACATAGAAAGAGCTATGATTGTGGAAACGCAAGGAGGCAGAAACTGGATAATTAGCTGCATCATTAAGGCCTTTCCGGGCCGGGAGCTTAAAGGTTTAGAGGGGTTAAAGGAGTTCTCCACTTTGGACAATCCCTAGTTGTTAGAGGAAACCTTTGACAATAAGCTGATCACAAAATGTCACCTGCTGGATGCCCTGGCAATAAGCTGTAATTTGAGGGGGAATCAGGCATACTCCAATATGAGGCACATTACAGTGCGCCTGCGGCACTTTGTAATGCGCCTGATTTCTTGGGGCATGCGGGAGGTGTCGCACTACAACCATACAAAGCTGCACATTTATAGCTTCAGTACAGCAAATCCAGGTGCATTACTGCTGGGACAGGTAGAGTACTTCAAAATTGGTTTACCTGAGCCAGAAGTGTTGCCTTGTAGCTAGAAAATGCTACATCTTTGACCCACAGTAGAACAGGTTCATAGACTCAGGCACATTCTACACTACTAATGCGCACAAAAAAATGGAGCCTGGGCAACAAAGATCATAAATGTCACCCTTAATGTACAATTACAATGCAGCGCCCCCACAGGGGATATAAGACTTGACACAGAACCCATTCATATCCAGAAGCTGTAATGCAAAAGATGAAGACCTTGAACAGACTCCTCTTCATGATGTTAGAATTGTATAATGTGGTGTATGACAATGGGTTACTATCATATTATATTAGTATTATCTATACAGTGACATCATCTTCCATCACTTTACATTGCACAATCCTGGGGTCATACATTGTAGGGATTGTAGACAGTGGATTATAGAAAAATGAACACATTAGATAGGAATTCTGCCATTAAAGCTGGTAATCTATAAGGGACAGGGAGTAGATACAAGAGGAGTGGGGTGCACAGCCCCAGATGTGTCCGGTGAAGACAGTGCTGGATATCGGCTGGAGGAACCTACAAACCGGATCATACACTTGTCATAGACAATTAGGGAGAGTGCTCCACAGATGAGGGAGGCACAGAAGACATCTTGTATGTGAGAGTGTGCAGAGGTGATGAGTGCGTTAGAGAGGATGACGACCAAGGGGGGTATCTGTGGAATAGAGAAGACATGTAGGATGGAGCAGGATTGGAGGAGGTAAAGTAGTGTTAGCAGTGTTATGTACACCATGCCCAGAGGTTACTGCTATGGGGGCCTGCTGGAGTTTTCAGAGGGGGGTTGAAATCATACTGCTAACTCCCCAAATAAAAGAAGCAAATATATCACATAGAGAAATAGAGGGACCAAAAATAGTGCCATGAACAGTGGCTGAGACCGAACCGTACACAGTGTACTCATATATATTGCCACACCCAGAAACCCGCAGTGATGAGCACTATTCATATATTTCCTACAGTGAAAGGAATCACTCACATAGCGCCCTCTGTAAAATCCCCACCACATATAGAGCCATAGACATAGCGCCCATTCTAATGCACTTACAGTAAATTGTGCCAAATAGATAGTGCCCCCAATGTGCACTATGGAAAGCAGTGCTACAATACAGTGTCTGAAAAAGGATTAAGGTGTATGATATAATAGTGTCAACTGAACGTTTGCGGATTTCCAGGTAACAATCCAAGCGAGGCTTGTACCGCAGAAAAATCCAGAGTCCAGTTGCAGTAAAATGCAAATCCTTTATTGTATACAGTTAAAAACAGCACATTGGCAACTAACTCCCACTGTGGTGCCCAACACAGACACGTGTCGAGTGTATAGCTCTTGCTCACAGTGGTGGCAACCTACGTCGCCGCCATAATTTAAAAAGACACTAACAACCAATCACCACCTTAGCTGTTATGACGTGACCGCAACTGGAAAAGGGCACATAGTACAACTTATTAACCCATTTGTTGTTAAATAATAACTAATTACTTTGGTGTTTATACCATAATATCTAGTTTCTTTTCTTACTTCAATATATGTATAACATATCTGTATGGTAATTTAGACATTCTGGTCTTCGAGTACCCAATTTTAAAATCCAGTGCGCCTCCCTTTGTCTAATACTTTTGGTCCAGTTTCCTCCTCTATAGGGGCATGCTATTTGTTCGATTGCATACAATTTGAACCCAATAAGGTCGCCATTGTGGCATTCCAAAAAATGTTTTGCTGCCCCTGATACTTGACCCTGTTGTTTCTTGATACTGGAGATGTGCTCAATAATGCGTGTTTTAATCTTGCAAATGGTGCTGCCAACATATTTCTTTTCACATATAACACATTCAATTATGTAAATGAGGTGGTGGCTGTTGCAGTTAATAAACAGTCGAATTTCATATTTATACTGTTTATTAGTATTGGCAAACTCTGTTGTTTTTAAAGCCATTTTACAAGCACTGCACTGGCCACCACCGCATTTGAAAAAGCCCTTTTGTGACAACCACAGTTTGTCTGATCTAATAGGATTAGGTATGTACGTGCTTGGGGATATGATGTTCTCTAGGGTTTTACCTCTTCTTGATATCACTTGAACTCCCGTTTCCAAAATGGTAGCCAGTTTTTCATCCTGCCTTAAAATATTAAAATTTCTCCTAAATATGGCTTTAACTTGATTTAAATTCCTGCTGTATCTGGTGGAGAAAGTTACTTTCCCTTCATTAAATCTTTCATTATTTCGCTTTTCCACCTTAAGTAATTTCATCTTGTTTTTTGGAACTCACTTTGTATTTTGCTCTTGCTATGTCTTCCATATTATACCCCCTTTGTTCCAATCTCAACTTTATACACTCTTCTGCTTCCTTATAATCACTGTCTAATGTGCAGATCCTTCTGGCTCTCACAAATTACCCATAGAGGATAGCCTTAATTGTACTGGATGAATGACAGCTGTAATGTAGTGACAATATTTCCCGTCTGCACCTGTACCTTGAGATGTATATCTAAAAAGGAATCCCTTGTTTGCCCCAAGTACCTATAAAACGTAGATTGAAATGGTTACATTTAATGTATTCAAAAAATGATTGCATGAGCGCTACATCGTGACCCCAAGTGATCAAGAGGTTGTCGATGTAGCGCCCATACCACATGATACAATCAATGAAGGGATTATTGGCACTGTATATGGCATGGTGCTCCCACCATGCCATTGTTAAATTTGCCAATGATGGTGAAAAAGTGGCCCCTATCGGGGCTCCTACTTATTGGAGATAGTAATTGTTCTCAAATTTAAAAAAGTTACTTTGTAGTAAATACTCTACTGCCAGGAGGATGAACTCCTGTAGATTGTTTTCATATTTGCCATTCTGTCTAAGGAACAAAGTTAAAGCCACCAGAGCAATATCATGTGGTATACATGAATAAATACCTATGATATGACAGGTAATCCACCGATTTTGTGTCTTTAATGTATCCTGGTAGACTTTGCACTATGGGTTGTAAAAAATTGTCCACCCAATTGCTAAGACGTTCATTGAGGGAATCATTACCAGAGATAATAGGGCGCAACCCTTGTGGAAACACATCCTTATGGACCTTGGGGGCCCCATAAAAAATAGTAGTCACTGGATCATCTTTCATCAAAAATTTCCTCTGCTTTTCATATATGGCTCCCAGCCCCATGCCTTCCTGTAAAATTCTGGCAAATTTTTCATGAAACTATTTTGTTGGATCCTCTCTCAATTTACGATACATGATGACATCATCCAATATCTTATGTGCTTGCATAGTATAGACACCAGCGTCCATTATTATTATTATTATTATTATTATTTATTTTAAAGCGCCATTGATTCCAGGGCGCTGTACATTCGAGGGGGTTACATACATTACATAAGTCAAACGAGTACAATGATAAGGATATGACAATTGGCACGACAGAGGAGAGAGGACCCACCCGCGAGGGCTTACAATCTACAAGGAGGGGGAAAGAGACAGGAGGTGAGGGGCAGACATGTCTGTGGATGGAAGTAGTGACAAGTTTTAGTGAAGGTTATAGGCAAGCCTGAAGAAATGGGTTTTCAGGTTGCTTTTGAAGCTGCTGAAAGTGGAGGAGAGTCTGATGTGTTGGGGCAGTGAGTCCATCACAACAACTGCTCCTCCCTTGTCTGCCCTTTTAATGAGCAAGTTGTTATTAGATTTTAATTCTCTTATTGCTTTTATCTGTGACCATGTTAAATTATTCTTTTTTTGTCCTTTGTGGTTAAATTTTTATTGTATAGTGACATCAAATCACATTCCATGACATTCTGAAAGGCTTCTAGGGCAGGTACCCTCGCCTTTATAGGGTAGAAACTCGGGTTGGGCATGCTATGATGGACGCCGGGCTCACTAAGGTCCTGAAAATCTGTGTCCTTAGTAGTCTCTGAGTCCAACTCCTGCAATAACCTCAAAGTTATTTGCTCTTTAAATTGTAGGGCTTCAAACTCATTATAGATATCTGTCTCTGATCTATTTTATCTACTTTATTATCCATATAATAGTGTCATATAATTTTCTGAAAGTTATCTGCATAAAATTATTTCCCTAAAGTGTCCATCTAAGATAACACCATATACACAGTATAGTGCCACCAACAAGCCCAATATAGATAATGCCACCCATAAAATGCCTTCCAGATTATCCCATATAACATAATTCTATGCAGAAAGTGCCCCCAAATTATTCCATGTAACATGATTATATATAAACTACCCCCTAAATTGCCCCAACCAAAAAGTGCCTCACAAGTTCTCCATCTAAAATTCCAATATTTCCCGATCCTCATTCCCACATGGAGGAGGCCGTGTTGCCTCTTTTGCCTGCAGTCCAGACGCTAACAGGCGTTGTGACAGTAATGTGTTCATTTCGTTCAAAGAAGATTAGGAAACGTTAATGACCCTTTTACTGTGTAGATTGTGGATTGGGGGAGTTAGTTGTTATATGAAGATCACCCAGATGGTGTGGAGTGATTAGGATAATATGCTCAGCAGCAAAGGTGACTGCGTTCCTCCAACTGAACAATATGTGAGTCAGTTGTGAATTCTTTTACAGAAATATGTTCTGTGATTTCTGAGAGCGGAGTCGTCTGGTTCATTTGTTTTTAGGCGACTGCTGCCCTTTGAAAATAAAAAAAAAACAACTTACACTCCCCTCTCCTCTCACCTCGGATCCAGCTTTAAATTAATCATAAATCTTATACTCATCACGCTGCCGCCGTCCTCACTCTCTCTTTTGTTTGCTTCCTGTCTTCTCCTGAAGAGGACATCACCAGTGAAGACACTGATTGGCTTCAGCGGTCACGTAGCTTATGTCGCCAAATAAGCTCTCTGAGCGGTGACATCATGCAGTGACATGTGACCACTGAAGCCAATCAGTGACTTCAGTGGTGATGTCTAGTGATGACCGAGCCCTAAAAAATTTGAGTTTGAGTCGATCCTCGAATTTTAAGAAGTTCGGTTCAAAGTTCGAGTCAAACTCAAATTTCAAACCCCATTAAAGTCAATGGGAGATGATGTTCAGGTTACTTTTTATACCTATACAGGTGAGGAGAAGCTGCAAATGCCCTCCATAAGAGTAAAATGGATACATGGAACAACTTAGATAAGAAAATTTGGCTCTTAGAGTCACAGAAAAAAATCCACAGGCTAAAATAATTCATTCCTTTCAATGGGTAACTGAAGAAAAGGACTGTGCAGCTATAGCAGGTACAGCAGTAGCAGCTGCTATGGGGTCCCTGTGACACGTAAGAAGATGCCGGTATTGGAAATGGCACATGGTAACTGGCAGGAGTCCCCTATCACTTTTTTCACCAGGGCCCAAGAACATGTCACATATGTGGTGGCAGCAAGAACATCCGAATGGGAAACACGGAGGTTCAGCTGGCAGGGCCATAGTTAGAGAGAAAGCAGTGGTAGCCAGGCTGCCATCCGTACTCTATTAACCATTTCAGAGCCCCATGCAGCTAAATCAAATGGGGCCTCCACCTATTACTAGTTCCAATTTTTTTAACATATCAGTGGGCCCCTTTTTGATTAGGGGGTGCCAATAGGTCAGTACGGACAGTACTCCTGTCAGGGGCCCTAATCAAAAAGGGGCTCACAAATATGTTAAAAAAATAGGAACTACACACCTATTAGAAAACCAGGGCTATATCAGAAAAATCCAGGTAAAACCAACTATCATAGTCATAAATATGTATCAGAAAAAGGTCTACAAATGTTGAACTTAAAATAGGGTAACTTTATTAAATATTACAAAATCTATAAAAACGAGTAAAAAGTGACAGTGGAACTACACAGATGCGTGACCACACTATAAGCCATCCAGATATATTACAGTCCAATACAAAGGCGGGTAAGCCCTAGGTAATCAATATAAACACATAATATGTTTTTCAGCTAAACATGAAATTGAATGTATATAAGTATATACCCCGACCTTAGACAGAGGACGTTACAGAGGAATCCAAAGTTGGCAGATGGAGTAGTGGAGACACGAGCCCCAACGATGGTAAAACCACGTCTTAAACTATAGCTACATAATTAAACTCCAAGTTGGACACACATACACTCACCGGCCACTTTATTAGATACACCTGTCCAACTGCTCGTTAACACTTAATTTCTAATCAGCCAATCACATGGCGGAAACTCAGTGCATTTAGGCATGTAGACATGGTCAAGACAATCTCCCTGCAGTTCAAACCGAGCATCATATGGGGAAGAAAAGGTGATTTGAGTGCCTTTGAACATGGCATGGTTTTGGTGCCAGAAGGGCTGGTCTGAGTATTTCAAAACTGCTGATCTCCTGGGATTTTCACGCACAAAACCATCTCTAGGGTTTACAGAGAATGGTCGAAAGAAAAAACATCCAGTGACGGCAGCCCTGTGGGCGGAAATGCCTTGTTGATGCCAGAGGTCAAAGGAGAATGGGCAGACTGGTTCAAGCTGATAGAAAAGGCAACAGTGACTCAAATAGCCACCCGTTACAACCAAGGTAGGCAGAAGACATCTCTGAACGCACAGTATGGCGAACTTTGAGGCAGATGGGCTACAGCAGCAGAAGACCCACCGGGTGCCATCCTTTTCAGCTAAGAACAGGAACTGAGCTCCAATTTTGCCCAAGCTCATCGAAATTGGACAGTAGAAGATTGGAAAAACGTTGCCTGGTCTGATGAGTCTCGATTTCTGCTGCGACATTCGGATGGTAGGGTCAGAATTTGGCGTCAAAAACATGAAACATGGATCCATCCTGCCTTGTATCAAGGGTTTCAGGCTGGTGGTGGTGGTGGTGTCATGGTGTGGGGAATATTTTCTTGGCACTCTTTGGGCCCCCTTGGTACCAATTGAGCATCGTTGCAACACCTTTGTGGAAATCTAAGCCACGAAGAATTGAGGCAGTCTGAAGGGCAAAAGGGGGTCCAACTTGTTACTAGCATGGTGTACCTAATAAAGTGGCCGGTGAGTGTATATAAAGCATACTTGCCAACTCTCCCATTTTTTTGCGGGGGGTTCCCGCTATTTGGGGTACCCCCTCCCGCCCTCCTGGCAGAGTTGGCATTCCTCCCCCGCCTGCAGGCGGCGGGGTCCTTTAAATTACCGCGGCGAAAGAGTAGCGCTGGTGCCTACTCTTGCGCCGCGGGACCCGCTCCTACAGGGGGGTGAAAGCGGCCGCAGCGGCCGCTCACCCGCCCGCGGTCCTCACTTTTGCGGGGGGGAGGCAGGAGGGATCGCTCCCTCCTCCTCCTCCCCCCTGAAATTTTACGGCGCCGGTGTTTTGCGCCGTACATACAGGACAGCGTCACGGGGGGAAGTGACGCGCGGCTGCAGGGGAGTGACGTGCGGCTGCTCTCACTTCCCCCTGCGCCGCTGAGGAAAATCGGGCAGGAGGGGCCCCGCGCTGCAGGAGCCTGGTAAGGTAAGTGGATTTTATTATTTTATTTTTATAAGCTTTAGGGGGCTCTACCTGGCTAACAGAGAGGGCAACTAACCTGGCAACAGAGGGGCACTACCTGGCAACAGAGGGGGCACTACCTGCAACAGTGGGGCAACTACCTGGCAACAATGGGGGAAATCACCTGGCAACAATGGGGCACTCCCTGGCAACAAAGGGGGCACTCCCTTTGGCAACAATGGGGGCATCAACTGGCAACAATGGGGGCAACAACTGGCAACAATGGGGCATCACCTGGCAACAATGGGGGCATCCCCTTTGGCACAAAGGGGGCACTACCTTTGCAACAGAGGGGGCACTACCTGGCAACAAAGGGGGCACTACCTGGCTAACAGATGGGGGCACTACCTGGCTAACAGATGGGGGAACTACCTGGCAACAGAGGGGCACTACCTGGCAACAGAGGGGGCACTACCTGGCAACAGAGGGGACATCTACCTGGCCAACAGAGGGGGACATCTACCTGGCAAACAGATGGGGCACTACCTGGCAAACAGATGGGGCACTACCTGGCTAACAGATGGGGGAACTACCGGGCTAACAGATGGGAACTACCTGGCAACAGAGGGGACATCTACCTGGCTAACAGATGGGGCACTACCTGGCTAACAGATGGGGGCACTACCTGGCTAACAGATGGGGCACTACCGGGCTAACAGTTTGGGGGCACTATCTTGCTAAGTGATTGGGGCACTACCTGGCTAACAGATGGGACATCACCTGGCAACAGAGGGGGCATCTACATGGCAAACAATGCGGGGACTACCTGGCAAACAATGGGGGCACTACCTGGGCAACAATGGGCACTACCAGGCAAACAATGGGGGCACTACCTGGCAAACAATGGGGGCACAAACCTGGCAACAATGGGGGCACTACCTGCAAAACAATGGGGGCACCTACGGGCCCAACAATGGGGGCACCTACCGGCTAACAATGGGGCACCTACCTGGCTAACAATGGGGGCACCTACCTGGCTAACAATGGCGGCACCTACCTGGCTAAAAATGGGGCACCTACCTGGCTAACAAAGGGGGGCGTCTACCTGCTACAAATTTGGCTCTACCGGGTTTACAGAGGGGCATCTACTTGGCTACAAGGGGGCATCTAACCGGCCTTAAGGGGCACTACCTGTTATGGGGGCTACTACCTGGCTATAAGGGCATCTACCTGGCTTTCTTCCAAAGCCGTTATGCAGTTAGGTGGAGGGGGTGTGGCTTTTTTGAAGGGGCGTGGCATACCGAAAAGATGGGCTGGGCCATGCAAAATTTTTGCCGCGGCGCGCTACGCGCGCCGCCCACTAGAATCTCCTGCTTTTTCATTTTCAAAAGTTGGCAACTATGATATAAAGTGCAAAGTTGAAGAGCAGTGATGAGTGATAATAAGTGATAATTAAACAAGTGAAAGCAAAGGAATGTGATTAGAACGTGAATGCTGTGAATAAGGTGACAGAGTGACAAGCAGGGAGTAGAGTGATTTAGCTAATTATCATAATATCTATATTTAATAATTCATAGTGTTTAAAAATATATATATATATAAATATATATATATATAATATATTAATATATAAATATATATATATAAATATAAATATATATAGAAGGGATTAGCCCAAAGGGAAGCAGTCCTTTAGTGTGAAACACGGCAAAGTTTATTGTAGCACTCCACAAAACATGAAAAATAAACGACAGGCTTGCTTCAGCCAAATAAAAGACATCTGAAAACACAGTCATTGGTATCAGCACAGTACCGTACTCTGAATCTCTGGGCAAGGCACTGCATGCAGGTTTCAGTCGTTCCCTCTATGGAGTGCAAGGCCCAGCTCTGGCCTCCTGCAAACATTCGCTCCTCTGAGCAGTTTGACCAAAGTAAGGAACCACAACCCCCTCTCACCTGAGCCTGCTGGCCTTATATAAGGCTGGTAAGCCCAGGGCGGGTGTGGGAGCAGCCCGTCCCACTCAACTCTACAGACTGCTCCAATAAACCCGACCCGGATCACGCCATTACTGCCATACTACATATACAAAAAACCTGTGTCAGTGGCCTGCTGCCGCTGACACCAAAACAAATGGTCTTTATTTCACCGATCTTAGACAGATCGGTGACACATAACGTCAGTCAATAACGGCACCTTGTGCCTTCCTACAATATATATATAGTACATATAAAGTGCATAGAGTAATACATTTGGTCAAATATAAATATATATATATTGCATAAAGCGTACTAAAGTGCATAGAATAAAGTATAATATATAACTTAGTCTATATACTACAGTGCATAAAATACAATATTTCATACCATATAATCACATAATACATACTAAGGTGTATAATATATACTGTGAGTAACATACCAAAAAGTGTCTAAACAAGTAAAAAAAATAGTGCTTCTAATGGAATATACTATGGTAGGACGTATTGAACTAAAATATCCATCTTATGAATTATAGATGTACAAAAATATGCAACAATATACAAAAATACAAAACTACAAAATATATATGATCTTGACAAAATGTCCATAGATAAAGGAAGGTGAGAGTGCTATCCAACCACATCGAGTGGTAATTGTGTATTTTCAGGGAAAACTGGATTCAGGAACAAATGACATAGATAATGTAACTAGAATAAAAGATAAACAATTGATACGTAAAACACACTTAAAACCAAGACAGAGATATTAGAAAAGAGAAGAGAAGAAAAACTGACTACAGGAATGGAGCAAAATTGAGTTGTTCATTCAAACCCCTAGGATGGACAGTATTTAATGTAAAAATCCATCTCACCTCACGTTGGGCAAAAAATGTTTTTCCAGTTTCCCCCTCTTGAGTCAAATAAGACACGATCAATTCCACTGAATCGTAATCCATAGGCGTCACAATTGTGTTTTTCTTTGAAGTGTCTAGGGATCGGATGTAGTGAGTCAATGTCAGTTGAAGTATCAGCTTAAACATCTTTTGATCAAAATATGTGAACCGAGAGTCTCAAAATTTTTTATGTAATAGATAGCATAAATGCTTCTTTAGGGATTTCCACGTAGTGTATTGCCCTTTTTGCAGTAGGGCCGCGGCGCGGTCTGTTGTGTCATGTATAATTAATGTTTGGGCCCCAGTCCCGCCAGTGGCACCCGGGTTTTCATACGTTTTTTTTAGAATGTTTTTGTATGCACAACAACGTTATATTGGTTACATTGATTTTAACCTAATGGGAAGGGAAGGGGTGCTTCCATTTGGGGGGTTTTGTCCCCCGCCCCCACTCACAGTGCTAAAAGGGGAGCTTGCAGGTTTTGGGGGTTTTTTATTTTTTTTTCTCTGAAAAATGGAGGTCGGTTGACCCAGTGAGAGGCCTGATTGGCTCGATTGGAGGTAAAGATAGCATAGGGCTGCCCATTTTAGATCACGTTGAAATCGTGGCACTTAAACATCTTTTGTCAAAATATGTGAACCCAGGTCTCAAATTTTTTCATGTAGAAGATAGCATAAATGCTTCTTTAGGATTTCCACGAGTGCATTGCCCTTTTCAGTAGTGCCCCCTGCGGCAGTCTGTTGTGTACATGTATAATTCATTTTGCCGCAGCCCTGCCAGTGGCCCCAGGTTTGCATACGTTTTTTTCAGAAATTTTTTGTGGCAGAAACATACGTTATTTTTTTGGGGTACATTGATTTTAACCCAATGGGAAGGAAGGGGGCTTCCTTTTTGGGGGTTTTGTCCCCCCCCCCCTCTCCGGCGTCATAAGAAGGGCAGCTTGCAGGGTTGGGTGTTTTTTATTTTTTTCTCTAATAATGGGGTCGGTTTTACCCCGTGAGAGGTCTATTGGCTCGATTGAGAGGGAAAAAAAAGATAGGACTGCCCGATTTTAGACACTTGAAAGCGTGGGCAGCTTAAACATCTTTTGACAAAATTGTGAACCGAGAGTCTCAAAGTTTTTCATGTATTGAAGTATCAGCGGCACCAATTCCAAGGACATGTTTACGGATGCGTCTTCGAAATTGCCTGGTAGTCATACCTACATACATAAGTCCACATGGACAAATGGCACAATAGATGACACCTTCTGTTGCACATGTGATGGTGTGTGTAATTTTAAAGTTCTTCTCATTGGAAGAATTACAAAATATGTCCGTTGTGTCCATATAACTGCATGCTTTGCATTTGCCGCATGGATGACACCCCCATTTGCTACCTTTGGATCCAAATGCATTTTCAGGATGGACTCCAAGGTAAAAGCTTCTGACTAACAAGAACTTCATATTCCAAGATCTTCTGTATGTAATTGTCGTGTTATCTGGTTAGTATTGTTTCAGGGCATCGTCAATCTTCAAGACATCCCAATATTTACTTAAGATGTTATAAATCATATGATGTTGAGAGGGAAAAGGAGTGATGAATCTAACCCTCTCATCAACCAATTTGTTTCTGGGTTTCCTGAATAGATCATCTCGTTTTGTATCTTTGGCTCTGACATATGCATCTTCAATGACCTTTTCTAAATAGCCTCTTTCTTTAAATTTCTGTTTTAATTCAGTTGCTCTAGATTCAAAAAAGCTGTCTAGAGAACAGATTCTTCTTATTCTTAGAAATTGGCCCACAGGTATGTTATTGATCAGTTGTTTAGGATGGGCCGAAGATGCATGTAGCAACGTGTTAGTTGCTGTGGGTTTCCTGTATAGAGCTGAGCGTACAAAGCCATTTATATCTACATCAAAAGAAATATCAAGAAAATCCATATGGTCTCTACCTTCTTTATATGTGAACTTCAAATTGTAGGGGTTCTGGTTGATTGTATTCATGAATATCTTCAGTTCGTCTGATGGTCCCTGCCAAATGAATAGTATATCGTCAATATACCTTCCCCAATACTGAACCTTTTCTATCAGGGGGATTGGGTCTATACAGAAAATTAAGCGTTCCCAGAAACCCAAGAAGATATTCGCGTATGAGGGTGCACAGGCTGCCTCCATCGCTGTACCCTGTAGTTGAAGGTAGTGTGCCACTCGGAATAGAAAGAAGTTGTGAGTCAGAATCGAATTCAAGCAATGTAATGATGAAATTACATAATTCCCTGTCAACATCTGACATGAACAAGAAAGCACTCACCGCCATGATACCATCCTTGTCTCTTATGGATGTATAGAGTGACTCTACATCACATGTCACCAAAATCATATCCGGGTCCAATTGCATGTTGTCCAATTTGTAGAGTATATCATTAGTGTCTTTCAGATACGAAGGTAGAATTTCCACAATTGGTTTCAGAAAGTAATTACTGAATTGGAAGGCCTGTTCAAATAGGCGTCCCTGACCCAACACAATGGGACGACCTCTGTTTAATACATTCGTTTGGGCTATATGACCACAGGGCATCCCTTGTCTGAGGTTTTAAACAAAACATCCTTCATTGCTCGAAGTTCTTTAATTGCTTGTCTCTGTGAAAAATTACAGTTACGATTTGAATTGGTCCTATCCAACTCCCTGAATTCCTTTCATACTAATTTAACAAATAGCTCAAACAAATTGATGAGATAGATTCTCAGCTATCTTCTGTAATATCCTCAGCAGATATGGTGGCTTTTAAAAATAAGATGGAGGAACATATAAAAGAATGGGAGAAAAAAATTAAAACCACTAAAATAAAGAAGCTACAAAGGGATCGCACAGATTTTCAAACTAATCGGGTATATAAGTGGCGTTTGGAAAAACGTGTTTCCCGCCAAAGATCCATGTCAATGTCCTCACACACATCTACAGCTGAGTCCTGTTCCTCACAAGTGTATGATACAACTAGACAACATTCAAAAAGGAAACTGGATTTTTCAAAGAGATCTACTAATAAATGACGTATGGATAATGACGGTGATAAGAGACAGGATCAAACTCGTAAGTTAATCAATTTATCTGAATACAATCTAACATCTAGTCAGATTGAAGTTTTAAGTCTCGGGTTTACGTTCTCACCTTCATGTTACTTCGATTCATTTACAGCTATAAAAGACTTGAATCTTTTTGCCCGCAAACTGACTTTTAAGAAGATTTTTCATGCCAAAAAACCTACTACACCGTTTCCAACTAAACAGGAACAAGAAGCACTGTCCATTTTGGAATCACTAGCCAATGAAGATACAAATGAGGAATCTGCTATATCGACAGGTATGTTTCCTACAACATTGGTCCCTAAATCCAAAAAATTTCCTCCCTTGAGTATGTATCCAAACATTGAATTATTTGTTAAATTACTATCAAAGGAATTCAGGGAGTTGTATAGGACCAATTCACATCGTAACTGTAATTTTTCACAGAGACAAGCAATTAAAGAACTTCGAGCAATGAAGGATGTTTTGTTTAAACCATCAGACAAGGGAGGCAATGTGGTAATATAGCCCAAACGAATGTATGAACAAGAGGCCTTGAGACAACTACGGGATCCAGCATGTTACAAATGCCTGACGTTTAATCCCTTGGAGAAATATTTGGATGAACTGAAGGTTATTCTGGATAAGGCTGTAAGCGATAATTTATTGTCTGAAAAACAAGGTAAATATCTTGTACATGAATATCCGAGAACTGCATGTCTTTATTTGGTACCAAAAATACACAAGAACTCCATTTGTCCTCCAGGTCGTCCCATTGTGTTGGGTCAGGGAAGCCTATGTGAACAGGCATGCTAATTCATTGATTACTTTCTGAAACCAATTGTGGAAACGTTACCTTCGTATCTGAAAGACACTAATGATATACTCTACAAAATGGACAACATGCAATTGGAACCGGATATGATTTTGGTGACATGTGATGTAGAGTCACTCTATACATCCATAAGACACAAGGATGGTATTATGGCGGTGAGTGCTTTCTTGTTCATGTCAGATGTTGACAGGGAATTATGTAATTTCATCATTACATTGCTTGAATTCGTTCTGACTCACAACTTCTTTCTATTCCGAGGGGCACACTACCTTCAACTATAGGGTACAGCGATGGGGGCGGCCTGTGCACCCTCATACGCGAATATCTTCTTGGGTTTCTGGGAACGCTTAATTTTCTGCATAGACCCAGTCCCCCTGATAGAAAAGGTTCAGTATTGGGGAAGGTATATTGACGATATACTCTTCATTTGGCAGGGAACATCAGACGAACTGAAGATATTCATGAATACAATCAACCAGAACCCCTACAATTTGAAATTCACATATAAAGAAGGTAGAGACCATATGGATTTTGTTGATATTTCTTTTGATGTGGATATAAATGGCTTTGTACGCTGAGATCTATACAGGAAACCCACAGCAACTAACACGTTGCTACATGCATCTTCAACTCATCCTAAACGACTGATCAACAGCATACCTGTGGGCCAATTTCTAAGAATAAGAAGAATCTGTTCTCTAGACAGCTTTTTTGAATCTAGAGCAACTGAATTAAAACAGAGATTTAAGGAAAGAGGCTATTCAGAAAAGGTCATTGAAGATGCATATGTCAGAGCCAAAGATACAAAACGAGATGATCTATTCAGGAAACCCAGAAACAAATTGGTTGATGAGAGGGTTAGATTCATCACTCCTTTTCCCTCTCAACATCATATGATGTATAACATCTCACGTAAATATTGGGATGTCTTAAAGATTGACGATGCCCTGAAACAATACTAACCAGATATTACAACAATTACATACAGAAGATCTCCGAATTTGAAGGACTTGTTAGTCCGAAGCTTTTACCCTGGAGTCCACCTTGAAAATGCATTTGGATCCAAAGGTAGAAAATGGGGGTGTCATGCATGCAGCAAATGCAAAGCATGCAGTAATATGGACACAACGGACATATTTTGGAATTCTTCCAATGAGAAGAACTTTAAAATTACACACACCATCACATGTGCAACAGAAGGTGTCATCTATTGTGCCATTTGCCCATGTGGACGTATGTATGTCGGTATGACTACCAGGCAATTTCGAAGACACATGTCCTTGGAATTGGTGCCGCTGATACTTCAGCTGACACTGACTCACTACATCCGATCCCTAGACACTTCAAAGAAAAACACAAATGTGACGCCTGTGGATTACGATTCAGTGGAATTGATCGTGTCTTATTTGACTCAAGAGGGGGAAACTGGAAAAACATTTTGGCCCAACGTGAGGTGAGATGGATTTTTACATTAAATACTGTCCATCCTAGGGGTTTGAATGAACAACTCAATTTTGCTCCAATCCTGTAGTCAGTTTTTCTTCTCTTCCCCTTTCTAATATCTCTGTCTTGGTTTGGTTTTAAGTGTGTTTTACGTATCAAATTCAGGAACAAATGACATAGATGATGTAACTAGAATAAAAGATAAACAATTAGTATATACAAATTTGTATATACTAATTGTTTATCTTTTATTCTAGTTACTTCATCTATGTCATTTGTTCCTGAATCCAGTTTTCCCTGAAGATATACAATTACCACTCGATGTGGTTGGATAACACTCGCACCTTCCTTTATCTATGGACATTTTGTCAAGATCATATATATTTTGTAGTTTTGTATTTTTGCATATTGTTGCATATTTTTGTACATCTATAATTCATAAGATGGATATTTTAGTTCAATACGTCCTACCATAGTATATTCCATTAGAAGCACTATTGTTTGTACTTTTTGGTATGTTACTCACAGTATATATTATACACTTTAGTATGTATCATGTGATTATATGTATGAAAATTGTATTTTATGCACTGAGTATTTAGACTAATTATTTGTATTTTATTCTATGCACTTCGTAGCTTTATGCAACATTAATATTTATATTTGACCAATGTTTACTATGCACATTATATACTATATATATATAATATATATATATATATTAATATATATATATTCAAATGATTATTAATATAGATTTTATGATAATTAGCAAAATCACTCTACTCACTGATTGTCACTCTGTCACCTTTTTCACAGCATTCACGTTTTAATCACATTCCTTTGCTTTCACTCGTTTAATTATCACTTATTATCACTCATCACTGCTCTTCTACTTTGCACTTTACATATTTGTGTCCAACTGGGAGTTTAATTAGCTAGCTATGGTTTAAGACGTCTTGTAGCCCGTGATGTTCATCTGCGCATGCACGGGGTTCTCGCGCATGCACACTTTTGGACATCTAACGACGGCATCCATCTTAACTTAGGTTTTACCATCCTATATGCGGTGCGCGTGTGCAAACAGGTAGCGCATGCACACTAGAGGTTTTAGAACGCAGAGACACTGTGTGTACTTTGGCGGGCAAGCCCGCGTGTCTGTGGCGTGACACACTTCCGGTTGCGTTAACTGCAGGTAGATTGGTGCTGAGTGCTGCTTGTCATTCTTTCTAAAATACCATTGGTTGAATCAGGGACCAGGAGGTGGGAACTTAATATGGGCTATCCACTGAAATACCAGGCATGTGACTCCACTACTCCATCTGCCAACCTTGGATTCCTCTGTAATCTCCTCTGTCGAAGGTCCGGTATATACTTAAATACATTCAATTTCATGTTTAGCTGAATAACATATTATGTCTTTATATTAATTACTTAGGGGTTACCCGCCTTTGTTTTTGTAATACATCTGGATGGCTTATAGTGTGGTCACGCATCTGTGTAGTTCCACTGTCACTTTTTACTCGTTTTTTATGGATTTTGAAATATTTAATAAAGTTACCCTATTTTAAATTCAACATTTGGTAGACCTTTTTCTGATAGGTGTTTATAAAAATAGAAACAAGTAATGGGTGGGGACCTATTTGATTTGGCTGTATGGGGCCCTGAAAGGGTTAATAGATGACTTATGGCAGACTGATTTCTGATGAATGATTGATGACCATTTTAATTGAAGATTGGTGGAATGTGTATTTCACATTGTCAAGAAGACATGCTACAGTTTACTAGTCGGTGACATCTGCAGCCGAGGCAACAAAATCGTCAGAGACCCATGCTTGATTCATTTTGATAAATGTCAAACGATCCACATTATCAGAAGAAAGGCAGATACGTTTGTAAGTTATCATTCCACCAGCTGTGCTGAAGGTGCGTTCTGAGATAATGCTGGCTGCCGGGAAGGATAAAATTTGTGTGGCATGTCGAGTAAGCTCAGGCCATTCGTCTAGTTTAGACAACAAGAAGTTTAATGGGTCCACTCCAGACTAAGTCCAAAAACATTGATGTTGAGCCACACGTAGTCATGGACCATGGTGTTAAGGTGGTCTCTTGTGTGTCTAAATACTGCCCTGCCTTGCAGGAATTGATGAGGTGGTAAAAAACGAGTGAAAAATGTCACCCAGTACACTTTGGCCACACGGCCTGCTGTTGCAGCTACTTGCCATTCTGCTACTGGCACGTTACTAACATTGTTTCACTGTGACAATAGAATGTGAAGAAGACGCAACAGATGTCTCAAGTTAGTCAATGAGCACTGTCTCAAATTCCTGCATTCTACTGTCAATTTGTTTGGGTGGAAGGACATTTCTGACTTTTGATTTGCAACATGGATCAAGGCAGGTGGCCACCCAGTAGTTGCTGTTAATTTTGATTGCCTTGACGCGTCGATCCTGTTGCAGGTAATGTAGCATCCAAGCACTCAAGTTTGAGATGGCACCGGGATCTCCCAAGCCTCAGGTTCGAGGGGCATTAACGTGATCTTCCTCCTCTTCCTTCTCCTCTTTTAATCTGTGCCAACCTCTTTCCACTGAAGGGTAATCGGTACCAGTGGTGTCCACCCCTGCTTCCTCATCCTGACCTTCACCAGAGCCCTTACTAGCCTCATGTGCTCTACTCTGTGAGCTGAACTGCAGTCCTACACACGCCCTCGACCTCGAACCATCACCTAAAGAAGACCTATACAATGTGGAAACAGCCAGGCCATTTACATCCTCCGGCGAGTAAGGCTCTGTGTCCGCCTCCTCCATCACTGCCAGGACCTGCTACTGCACAATGTCTAACGCTTGTTCCAGTAAAAATATGACCACAATGGTCATGCTGACAATGCCATCGTCAAGACTGACCATTTTGGTGGCATATTCAAAACTGTAAAGGATGGTGCAGCGATCCCTCACCTGCTTCCACACTCTATGGGTCAACACTCCTAGGTCATTTATGCTATCTATCATACATGAAAAAACATATATATATATATATATATATACATGTACACACGCACACCAATATATATATATACACATGTACACACGCACACCAGTATATATATATACATGTACACACGCACACGCACGGACTCCTAGGTGGACACCACTGCTAGTCAGGCCATGTGACACTTCATACTGCATAATGGCATTACACTGCAGTCACAATCGCTGGAGGATGTGGAGGGTAGAATTCAAGCGTGTTGCCATACCACATGTCAGATGGTTGATGGGGAGGCCCAGATGATGCTGCAACGCTGCCAGTTGTGCAGGATCAGGGTGCGAACGCCGGAGATCTTTTCTGCAGTGTGGTGGATCAGGGCAGGGACAGCTTTTATGGCAAAGAAATTCCTGCTTGGCAATTGATATTGTGGACATGCCAGGGCCATGATGTGGTGGAACCTGTCTGTGTCCAGCAAACAGAAAGGCAACATTTCCAAGACAACAGCCAGACAATGCTAACATTCAGGCTTTTGGCTTTGGGATGGTTGGGGTGAAGGCATTTCTCATGCTCCCACACCTGGCCGCTGTACAGTGTGCAGATCAGACTGGTGGAAGGGGAAGGTGTAGGCTGTGTTGCTGGTGGTGGGAATCAGCTGACAGTGTCTGGGACAGGAGATAGTGCTTGCTCATGCTGCACAGAGGACCGCTTGGGTTTGGAAGTGGTGGAGGAGGAGGAGGCAGAAGAGGTCACAATGTTTGGAAGCCCTGGAACTGTGTGGCCTTTTTTCTCCAAGTGACTGTTCCGCAGCAATTCATGCTTTACATGCATGTGCCTGTTCATGCTGGTGGTGCTTAAACTCTTTATATTCTTTCCTCGACTGACTTGTTGAGAACAAATCCGGCATATGACGTCAGTCGGAGAATCTGAGGCTTGGTCGAAAAATGCCCAGGTTTCACAGGTCCTGGACCTCTTCGACTGTGAAAACCTAGTAGTGGTGTTCCCGCTGCCACCACTGACCACGGCTGGCAGAGTAATGTCAGCGGACTTGTGCGATCGCCCTCTCCCTTTCTTAGGCCGGACCCGCACTGACACTACCCCCATCATCCTGCTCCTCCTCCACTGATGATTCGCTCGCCAGCTGCTGCTGAAAAGACCACGCTCGCTCAATATTTCTGCCAAATGGACCAGCTTCCTTCTCCTCCTCTGAGGGCATCAGCGATTGGTACAGTGGTCTGTATATTGGGTGACATTTGGCCCGTGTTTGCTTGAGGTTGGACTGATGATGATGATGACAACATTTGTGGCCATGACTGAGAGGAAGAGGAGGTAAAACTGCTGGATGCAAGGTGTGTTAAGCATTGAAGAACAGATTGGCAACGCTCTTTAGTAGTGAGATGCACAGGGAACCAACCAAGCGATGACAGGCCTGACGGTCCTGTGACTGACGATGTGCTCACTTGTGTGTTTTCAGGAGCACTGGAAAGAGTGTCTTCTCTCTTACCTCTAGCTCCATGCTCTACGCCCCTTCTTGCTTCACTCCACATTCAAAAAGATAAACATTAAGAAGGTAAAGATTTGTTAACGGTCTCTTATGCAAGAACTCTACCACCAACACTGGAAAGGTAAAGTTTTCTTCAATCCCAATAATTTGCAGCAAGCAAGCAATATTATAAATAGATTTCTTTCTATGGGAGAATTGTTAATGGTCTCTGATGGAAGAACTGTACCCCAAACACTAAAAATAAAGTTTTCTTCAATCCCAACAATTTCCAGCAAGCAAACACTATTAAAAATAAATTTCTTTCTATAGCAAATTTGCTAATGGTGTCTTCTGCACTAGCTGTACCCCAAACTGGAAAAATGAAAGTTTGGGAAATCAATCAAATTTGCAGCAAGTAACCAGTATTAGGAATAGATTTCTTTCTATGGCAGATTGGTTAACCGTGTCTTACAGAAGAACTCCAGCAGCAACACTGCAAAACTGACCTTCTCTTCAATCCCAAAAATTTGCAGCAAGCAAACACTATTAGAAATAAATGTCTTTCTATGGCAGATTTGTTAGCAGTATCTTCTGCAGTAGCTGTAGCCCCAAAACTGGAAAAATCAACTTTTGGGCACTCAATCAAATTTGCAGCAAGCAAACAGTATTTGAAAGTGATTTTTTTCTATTGCATATTTGCTAATGGTGTCTTCTGCAATAGCTGGACCCCCACAACAGGAGAAATAAACTTTTGGGCACTCAAAATAAAGATGGGAAAGATGCAGCCAGCAATATAAAACTCCTTAACTATTGCTGACTATGATTCCCTAAGCTTGCTGTCCCCCCCAACTTATCTAACTAGCAGCTTTTCCTGTGTAAAATCCCTGAAAAATGGTGTGCCTACATGCATGCAAGCAAGGAGACAGAGAGCATTGTGTTCAGTACAGAGAATGAACTTGAAATGGTGTTCACCAGGAAATCAAACAATTGTAGATAGATGACACAGCGGTTCCAGAAGATTCAAATAAAATGTTCAGACATTTATTTCCAATTCAATAAAAACAACCAGAAGTACCCTCCACAGCATAGCAAAAAAACTATCCCAGTTAGTGTTGACGCGCTTCGGGTGGCAATTCACTCTTAATCATGACATACATTGATATTAAGAAGGCACATATATATACTGATAGTAAGAGCCAAATCAATGAATTCACCTGTCACAATCTGTCGCCTCCGTTCCTTCGCGGCATATCGGATTTCCGGGACGCCTGAGACAGCGCGCATGTGCACGTCCACTGGCGCTCCCAACTTCCGGGACGCCGCGAGTATCCAGGACAACAAAGTCCGAGCATGCGCGATACGGCCCAGCAACGGGACCCCAATCCACCAAGAACAGGTAACCAGAATACCATCGCATATCAGGCCGCATCACGCTATAAGTTGGTGGGCTGGAACAGCCACATAAGGGATAACACAGGGCAATATGACAACAGACAGGAGAGACATGGCATACAAGGCGCACATTGAACTTAACATATCAACATAGAAGTGTAAAAACAAACTAATATAACATAAAATAGAGAAGAAGGAAAAAAGAAAATATTGTAAACTAAATCATTAGAAACATACATTATGGATAAGCAATATGAAAAACACAGGAGAGAGAAAAGAAGAAAAAGAAGAAAAAAAAAAAAACCCTGCTGCTCAAGAGGCCAAACCATTAATAATGGAACATCCATTCTCTTTTCAGATTCAAACCAGTTGGCACTGCAGTTTCTAGCACAAAAATCCAAAACGCCTCTCGATTGTGTAAAATATGATTTATGTCGCCACCTCGAGGAGGCTTAGTTACTCTTTCAATGCCTATTACCCTTAAATCGTTACAGCTATATGTCATTAAGAAATCTGTGACAACTATAATAAATTCCAACTTAGTGATGTCAAAAAGTCCCAAACAGAACTGGCTAAGCCAGAAGGGTTTTTATCGATGCGGATCTAATCCATGTCGCGTTTGTAGCTTTGTACACATTGGCAAGTTTTCTTATAATAGCCAACATACTAAGCAGTTTTACATTAAAGAATACATAAATTGTAACTCTCACCATGTGGTATACTTAGCTTCATGTGTAGCTTGTAATCTTTTCTATGTAGGTAGTACCACAAGAAAACTTAAAACCCGTATTCTTGAACATCTTAATAATGTCACCAGCCTTTCCATACGGAATAGATCTCAATTGCCGAATCATTTTAGGCATGTTGGTAATTGTAATGATTTAAGGGTAATGGGCTCTCACAGTGCTGTGTAGGGAAGGTGCTGCCGCGGCTGCTCATGATATCTCATACTAAAGAACTCATTTTTATACAGCGATTTTTGGGGGGTGTCACAGCTTGTCTCAGAGACTGCTTCTCTTACGTTCTAATTCTGATTTTGTGGGGTATTGGAATTGAAGTCCAGTGTGCGTCCAATGCAGTTGCATATACATTTTAATGCTATCTGCTCAGTTCTTGAGCACATTGAATATCCAAGGGTTAGCTATGCCTGTTCCTGTTGTATTCATTTAATGTAACTGCGTTTTTACAATCCAAATACCACTTAATTTTTTGGTTGCTCATTTATTTTGGCAATTTAGATCCAGGGGTTAATTAAGCGTTGTTCTGCTGTTGTGGTCACTAAAAGAAACGTTCCTTTTCACCGCCAAAAAATAATTTTTGCCTGTAGAATAATTCATATCCAAAGGTTAATTACAAGTTTTTCTGTTGTTGTGGTCCGTAAAATACACAACGTTTTAACACGCTACAAAGCTGGTAATTGTTTGCAGCATATTTCTTTTGCGCAATTTACATCCAGAAGGGGGTTAACTAAGTATTTTTCTGCAAGTTGTATTCATTTAAAATATACGTTCCTTTTCATTTCCACCGCCCAAGAAGAAATTTTGCCTGTAGCCCATGAATTCATTAATCCATAAGTTTAATTACAAGGTTACTGTTTGTTGTGTGTTCTGTAAAATACACGTCGTTTAAAACCACGCTACAAAAGCTGGTAATTGGTTGGCAGCAGATCATTTCGTTTTGCGCAGTTGACATCCAAGGTTAACTAAGTAATTTTCTGCAGTTGTACTTAGTAAAAGAAACGTTCTTGTATCAATCAACAACCCAAAAAGAATAATTTTTTGCCTGTAGCATAATTCATATCCGAAAGGTTAATTACGAGTTTTTTCTGTGTTTGTGTTCAATAAAATACACGCCGTTTTAAACAAGCCTGCAAAGCTGTAATTGTTTGGCAAGCACATTTCTTTGCGCAATTTACATCCAAGGGTTACACAAAGTATTATTTCTGCATTGTTCTCATTAAAAGAAAACATTCTTTTTTCAAAAAACTTCGCCAAAGAAGAAATCTGTATACATAATTCATATCCAAGTTAATTAAGCCATTTTGTACTTTTTATTAGTCAGTAAAAAATACTCATTGTTTTTAACGGCACATACAAGTAAATTTTTTCCCTTGGCCCATCTTGTGGAGCGCAGGTTTTATAATCCAAGGGTTACCCAAGCTTGTTACGGTTTTCATTTGGATTAGCAAATAAACAGGGTGTGTATTCATCATATACAGAATATCTATCTTCATTAAACAGAGTCTGTACATTTATAGAACAATACAGTTATGTCCAGACAAGAGGTGGCAGGGAGAAGGCTCTTCACATGCGAGTGGCAGTGGCAAAACAAACATCCTGGAGCGCCCAGTCGCTAGCACAGCAAGGGGACGTTGCAGGGCAGGGGTTCACTCGGGTTGATGAGAGGCCGAGACCTGCCGGTTTCATCTAGGTCGGCCGGTTGTGTTTTTTCGGCAGCAAACCCATTAGTTCTTGAATTGGTTGACTAGGTCACCCACTTCCCTCCCAAAAGGATGACATCCTGACAACCACCATCTAAGAGTTCGTGTGGGAACCTCAGACACCAAAACCCTTAGTTGGCATGGAACCCTGAGCGGGGTCAGGTTGGCTCTCATCTCACTCCACCTGTCCTCAACCTGAACTCCGACAAAGGTCCCATGTCCGTGTGACCCTCGTAGCCCAGAGATCTACTATGTAGTCTGGCTCAGCGCCACAATACAGGTGAGATAAACAATTTAGAGGAGGGCAGTCATCAGATACTTTGGCAGATAAAGTAATGGGCCCAATATCCCCTTCTGTTCATGCAGATATTGATGTGGAGAGTGGGTAATTGTGATGTTTTTTGCAAGCGTGTAAGCCACAGCATACCAAGACCAGTTGAGGAGACAGCAGTGACAATCAAACAATCATGAAAAGTATAAACTGGTGTTTGAATCCATTTCTTGACATTACACCCAGTTTGTTCAAATGTCAAGCGTATGGAACTTGACCTAAGTAGAACCATAACTACGTGGAATTGTTTAAGGGTTAAGGTGCTTTGCTTTACATTCTGTGCCATTGGTTTGATTGAGTTCAGGCCAAAACTGAAGGGGACAGAAAAAAAAAAGACAGCTGAGTGGCAAAACTGGCTTTGTATGAAAAGATGGAGGCCTTTCCCCTGTTAAAAAGAAGGAGGAAAAAGGAGAGGCCCTCCCCTGTAAAAGGTGTGAAAAAGGGGAGGGGCCCTCCCCTGAAAAGGTGGGAAAAAGGGAAGGCCTCCCCTGTTACCCTGTTCATCAATTTCGCATCCCCCTGTTTCAATAATTTCCCCGCTGTAAATATATTTATTCCTGTGTCATCAATTTACTCCCCCTGTCATAAATTTCCCCCTGAGAATACATTTTTCCTGTCATCCCCAATTGTCCCCCTGTTTCATAAATTTCCCCCTGTTAATATATAATTATTCCTGTTCATCAATTTCCACCCCTTTCATGGCAAATTTCCCCCCTGTTTTAATATATTTTATTTCCTGATCATCAATTTCCCCTGTCAATCGTTCCTGTCTGCCCGTGTACACACCCTTTCTTCTACGTTACCACCTGACCTCAAATCTCTGCTGCTGCCCTGAACTGTTTGGCCGTGAACCTTTGGACTACATAGCCTGGCTGAACGATTCTGTACCAACTATACCTTGGCTGCCACCGCAAGCTAGTCACTTCAGGGGTAGCGACTGGTAGACTCCCCCCGCAGCAAGTCCCATCCCGCTTTGCGGCGGGCTGCTGGGTGTAAACCCGGGACCTACTTAGATCCCTCCATGCCCAGGCGTGTGCTATTGGTGCCTCGCTTACGGTGATCCAGTGTATCCACTACCGCTGTCCGTGAAAACATGAAGCAGTGGAATGACGTTATTCATCCTGTAGTCCTGGCGACTGCCAAATAATGCATGTCAGCATAAAGGGCCTGAGCAAACGGCAGGTGTCACGTATGAGCTGCCACTGGCCGACATTAAAATTTCAAAGGGGTGTACTCCTGTCCGCTTGGATCATCAATAAACCAGTTAATTAGCCTCTCTCTGTTCATAGAATCATTTCACAATGGAGGCTTGAAATCCCTACCGTTTGTAAATGTCAAATATCTGCCTATTTTGGGGGAACCGGGTGTGCAGCTGCAAGCTTAAGAGGGTGTGAATTGTGGTGTAAGAATGGCATGAAGAGCATGCAATGTTTCCTGGCACTTTTTAGAAAGTCTTCCAGATTGGAGTAAAACTTTAACAACCTTACTGAGCACTTTCCTCCCGGTGTGTGACTTTAGTTTTGTTCGCCTGCAGGGGAATTATTCCTGTCCACTTGGGATCATCAAAAATCGTTACTATGGGCCTCTCTCAGTTTCAATAATTTCCGCCCCTGTTAATATATTTATTCTTCCACATCATTCAATTTCCCCCTAGTTAAATACTATTTAATCCTGTTCAGTAGTTATCATCGAATTTACCCCCAGGTTAATCTATTATATTACCTGTTTTATCAAATTTCCCCCTGTTAAATATATTTATTCCCTGTTCATAAATTTCCCCCTGTTAATAAATTTTATTCCCATTCAGTCTCAATTTTCCACCTGTTCATCACAGTTTCCTATCCTGACTGCCCATGTAACCCGACACCTGTTCTTGCTAATGTTTACCTTGACCCAGTCGAATCTCCAACCCTCCACCCGAGCTCCGCCCCCCTGCCCCCTGACCTTGTTGGCCTAGACCTTTGTGACTACGAGTTTGTTCTTACGATTCGGTAACACACCTCGAGAAATGATCAACCCTGGCTCGCTGAGCCTCGGCTACCATGTCAAAGCAGTCGCGGTTGCCAGGGTATGACCTTGTAGGACTCCCCCCGCCTGCAGAAATTCCATCCTGCCCTTGCGGCAAGCTCTGGTAAGTAACCGGGACCCTACTATAGACCCCCTCCTTCCCTGGCAATGGTGTCCGCGTACCCAAGACCGGCGCTTCCTTGCTATGTCCCAGTAGGATCACTAACCCGTGTCCCGTTACAATTTGCTGGAAGTGAATGCCAAGTTTGCCTTGGCCAGTTACTTTGAATGGTCATGGTCCACCACTCGAAAAGGGAGGTGCCTGCAGTACCACCGGACGGACTTGGACAGGAGCACGGTCAGCTTCTGCACTTAGGGTATGGCTAGGACGCATACAGCTGTTCTCTTGGGCAATCGTGCTCGTGAACGACTGTCTGGGCAACCAAGAGTGCCAAGGAGCAGGATATCTTGACCATTAGATGAATTAATAGACAGGGAGTAGTCTTCGTTCAAAGGTTGTTAAGCCTTGACTGCCCTGAAATGGGAGGCGAGCCACTTGGGTGCATCAGCTGTTGGTAACAGTATGGGACCCACCATAACTGAAACACTATGGTGACAACTGCCATTATGTTTGATGCAGGCCGTGGTACTAACGGATAGGACCCTGGTCACACTAACTTTCTGGCCACTAGATTCAGACAAATAGCCGTTCGCCTCCCTCTGTGTCCATACAAAAAACAGGCACAACGGACACCGCCGGAATAGGAGATTTTGCCACCAAAGATGCTCTGCAACTTGACTGACTGTACGTAGTCCGCTTGACTCGTGAGTCCCCCCCAACACCCCCCTTGCCACATACTGATACTGAGACCTGCAAGTGGGTTAGTTCACTACCGTCTTTACGGGCTGCCGCCACCACTGGCCTTTGCCTGACATCCAAGCTTGCTGCCTCGTTCTCTCCCTATGACAATGATGAACCCCTTGTACACAACTTTTGGTCTGTGGGTCAGCTGGATAGCATCACATTGCTTTCAAAACCACCGTATGCGAATGACACCCACTTACATCTCCGGCCCAACATTAATTCTACTTTCCAAGATCCCCGATTGTCTGTCATCCCAAAGCCTCCTTCTTCCTCCTCCCATCTCCTAAAACTTAATGTATAGATAACGAATGCTTTCCAGAAGCCTTGTAACACAATGGGTAAGTCTCGAGGGTAGGGGCGCCACTTCCTCCCAGTTAGAAAAGGGGGCACAAGGATCATGAGTGGTGACTGAATTTTCCGTTTGGTGGTGAACTTTAAATGCCTTTGTTTAGACTAGGGCAACCAGAATAACTTGTCCCACGCCTCCGCCTTCTTCTCCATGGCTCCTATGTGGCAATCGGCAAGTCACACCGCCGTCCTCCTTCAACGTGGATTACGCCCATACCCCCACCCCCCTTGTACAACTCTTCCCCTCCTTCCCTATTTGCCCTCTTCTTCTGCAAGAATGCAATGCGGATGTCTTTTCCCCCACCTTTTTGCTGCCACTTTGCCCTCAAATAGTTTGGTCCTCACTGTATGTGGTGCAAGGCGCGACAGCAACATAGTATTTCTCTGGCTGTGGGAAGCGAACCGGTGAACAGAGGTGAGTTGAGGACAGGTGAGAGGACCCCACCACTCCCTGGGCCAGGTCAACAAGCAATGGTGGGTATTGTGTGACAAACCCACCGAACTCTTGTCTGGGTTTGTCAGTATTCATCTGTGAGAAAGTGGTATGAACCTATGTGTGTGGTCAACACATGGGCCTTGTAGATGACACAGGGATGGATGCCTGTGGCCTCGCCACATGACTCCTGCATTAGTTTTTTTGGACGTCCCCTTACTGTGCTAGCGATCATGGTGGCTTCCTTAACCTAATAACTTAACTTATGTTCTTTGAGGCTAGGTTAGGATCCGTAGCCCAACAGCTTTGTTTTTTTTTTTCCAAGCAGGTCGCTCGCCATGTACTTTATCAGGCTATATACGCCGCTTCAATTTTTTTGGGTCATTTTTTAGCCCTCATAAGAGTGCCCAGGGAATTTTATAGTGAAGCGATTCAAATAGCGTCGGCAGTCATATCGTGTCATTCTAAAACACAACATTGTATGAAGACAAACCAACTCCATCCCCTCTGCAAATTTAAGCATGTGCACAATGTTCTACAGCACCCTGCCATGCTCTGGTGCAGCCTTGAAATAGCTGTTTTTTTTTTTTAAAACGTGGTTTCGTCCCGAAGCAAATTCGGACCGAAACAAATTTTGTCCGGAAAATTCGGCGAATGTTCACCGCATCGAAATTTTTGAGAAATTCGCCCATCTCTATACCCAAAAACCGACGCAAAAAATGCCCATAATATGTATCCTCAGAAAATAAAAATTTGCAATAATAAAATGACTATTTTAATAAAACATTTTTTTTTTTCCATGCTGCTGCTGGGCTGTCAAGCTACTTTCCGCATTTCTAACTGCTGTCATGTTGGTGACTGCTCCACATTAACTATCCCTGACCCTGTACCGCGTGCAGCATGACCAAAAACCCACATGAACCATCAGATTAAAAAGTGCCAGAAGAAAAGAATGGCCTTTAAAAACCACAATTTAAGTTTAACCTGGACATAGACAATCCCTGTCCTGTACCAACAAGCATGAACCTTAAAAAAACCAGCACCGGTGGCCCTTTTTATGGACCCATCCAGTAGTAAAAAATCCAGCAATAGAATGTTAACTATTTAAAAAAACCTAGTATTTTTCCAATGCTGCTGCTACAGGCTACTTACTCTTGCCATTCTACTTAATCGTAAACTCTACTGCTGTCCGACGTTTGGTGACGTTGTCCACCGGATACATTATAATGTTACAGATGAACATTTTGTCCCTAGGTAGTCAACGAGGGCCGATCTGTGAAAAATCCTGCATTTACTGTCAAGTGGGTTGAAGGAAATTACTGATTAAGGAGGTTGAGGGTCTGTGAACAAGATCACAGAGGTTCACGGCTGCAGTGCTGGGACCTACAGTGGGTGCAGTGAGAGCCAGGGCTCGCTGGCGTCCCGGGTCATCTATTAACACATAGGTTCCAACTAGGCAGGGCCGGATTTAGAGTGGTCGCGGTGAGAGCCAGGGCTGGCGCCAGTTATCTATTTACATTAAAGTTCAGCTGGCAGGGCCGGACCCAAAGTCCGACAAACCAGGATGGTATTTGTGACTACAGAGGTAAAACCACCATGTGATGTACGAGGAAGGCAAAAAAGTTTGGAACAGGAGCAGAAGTGGTCAGTGAAAGGATTAAACCCTTCATGCAAGTCACTAGTAGTATTAGCAGTGTGTCCTCAGAAAACCCAACCCCACAATGCATTCTGAACAGACCAAATTCAACGAGCACAGTGTCCACATCTAACAGTGTTGTCCAGGTCTTGTGACATGAATCCAAGAAAAAAACAGAGTCAAGAAGGTTGCTCCAAATGATTGACACAAAACAATAAAAACAGTTTAAAAACCGATTTTTTCTCGAAGATAAAATAGGAATACAAGGAACTATTTTGTTCATGTGAAGTGATTATTGCAGCTGGAAAGCTCCATCAATAAATGGCAGAAAGGTACCCATCAGTTTCTGAAGACAGAGTTCGCCCCTTCAATATTACCTGTTTCCCTGTTCCCAACGTGCTGAATAAACTCAATGTTTTTAATATCTTCTTTCATGCTCTCCATCCGACTATGGCTCGCAGATTTCCAATTATTATGCTTGACTTTTTCCCAGGGGTGCAGGGGGGTCCTTAGAAACACTGGTTCCCTTTATTAATGTTGAGTACATGGATCATGACTGTATACTGAGACTGAAAGCCCACAAAACCACACTAAAGGTTAATTCAATAACTTAGCAGAGTTTCTGTATTTTAAAAAAAAAAATCAGTTTTAAACTAACTGATTTAATTAATCAAAAAAAAATTACAATATTGGAAGCTACATTTTTGTTGTGGGTCAATGTTTTCCTATATAAAAGATTTTAGTACAATGTTACATTTTGGACAAAAGTTAAAAGAATCCACGAAAGGAGGACATTTGTAAGTAATAAAGAATATTTACAAAACGCTTCTTGGATGTCCTCACTTACTACCGGATCTACAGTGTAATTTTAGCAGTTCTGTATAATTTGATGTTTTTATCCTTCCTCCTCTCCTGTTGCCGTCTTAGATGTCATATGTTTTGATGTTGAATTATTTTAACCAGAATTGTTCTGGGGGCTGTGGCATAAAATTGTGCTTGCATGTCCCCAGTGGTATGGTCCCCTACCTGCCCCATGTACATCTTCTAATGCTTACTTCATATCTGGAATTTCTCAGTTTATATTAAACTCTATATTTCAGTGAATGTTGAATTTTGTAATTAAAGACACTTCCAGAAATCTTTTTTTAGGGTTGACAAGTTTTCTGGAATATTATTTTTGTTGTATGGGGGCTGACTTTGACGAAATTTTTCCGTTTCCATCACTGTAAAAATCATTTGCTTACCCTGCATGGAATTTCATACATTTAGTTTCCCACAGTTATGTATTTTTTTTTTTTAAACAGGCTAAGTATGTAAAACTCAATGCGTTCCCGTGGCAGCCTCAATATTTGACCCTTGCAAATGGTTTTTTTACTCTAATAATTAAATAAAATGTAGACACTTGCTCTCTGATAGGTCATTTGTGAACTAAGTATATTGGATTTCAAGCTTCCACTTTACTTTTTTACCTGTACTATGTGCAGGGGGGTATCAACTTTAGGCCTTTATGTGACATTTGCTTTAGTAAATACAATTTTTTTTTTTTGGTTTTAAGAATATTCAAATTTTAATTAGACATATAGGGAAATAATTTTATTGGGTCTTAATAAAATGTGAAATTTCCCCCCCAAAAAAAAATTTGGGGCTATACCAGTGGGTTGAATGCACAAATATGACAGAAATACAAAATTTTCACCCCAAAAGAAAAATGACATCCCCGAAAGAGGCGGTTGGTCTGGCTAAAGTAGATTTAAATCTGGGGCTATATTACAGTGGTATGAATGTGGAGAGGAGCAGTAATTTGAAAAAGAGCAAAATCTGGCATCTGGGCAGGAAAAAAAGAAACACATCTGCTCATAAGGTATGAGGGGCATATTAGTGTTAACAGAGCTATGGATGGAGTAATGAACGGGATTCAGTTGGAGATGATATTCAAGGGAGGAATGTGCAGAAGGTTCTTTGTTCTATGAATGGGGAAGCAGATTTCTATCTACATAAGAATTTTGGCCAAAAAGATTAAACACACTTAAAAAGGAAAGGGCAGAGGAGCCAGTCAAGGATGGGAATCTGTCACTGGGAATGATGGGGCTGCCAGGACAATGAGAACGCTTGAGAAAGGGGGTGCTTCCCCGAAAGTCGCGGTCACGGGCTTGAGACGTACAGTCAGCTGTTGGCCGCATACAAGCATGAAGACCAAGCCCACACGAATGCTTGGATGCACGTGAAGTCGGAGTCTATGCCAGGGAGCTGTAGAGACTCTTAAGGACTGGATTACAGGTTCTTTCTTTTTAAACTTATGATAGTATATGACAAATTGTACTGATCGTTTTCATACGTGTTTTCATTAAAGAAGAAATATATAAAATATTCACAGAAACTTTGGAAAATTTATGGCGGCATTGGGATATTGGTGTATATAGGACAATGAGAACACCTTGATTCCTGACAGTATGATTGATAGAGACAGTATGATACTTACAGAATGACATCAGACTGGGTAGTGTAATGGAATAAAACAGCTGCTAAATGATACACGTGACAGTCTGGACAACACCCAAATCTTTTTACCTAGGTAAAACATCACTGCTGATCCTTAGACGGCGCAATGCCCAGATAAAATTATACAAAACAACATTGAATCTTTTTTTAAATGGATTGGAGGATACGGACAGGTGTGGACTGAAAAAGATCAGGGATTTTAGGTTACACATTTTGACAATACAAATTTTTCCGAACCATAAAAATCCTTCCTGGTCCAGAAATGTAAATGCATATTAAACCTATATAACTGAGGAAGAAAGTTTATGTTAAATCGATGAGAAAGATCTGCTGAAATCTTCACATCCAAGTAAATATTTCTGCTCCGCGTCCAAGCAAATGGGAAGTAAGACTACAAGGAAGCTACCACAGAGGCTGGTGTGGTGGACCGCGGGGTTGACCATCCGAGAGGATGGGAATTGTAGTAGTTTTGCATTGAGCCTTCTCACACACTTTATTTACTATTTTGCCATAGGCAAATCTTAAGAAACTCTATTCAGTTCTCTATCTGTTAAACACTAAAATAACGTAAAACTTTCTATCAGAATCGAACTATTAATCTATACAACACTATTTAAAAACTGAATCTCTAACATAATATTTTTAACCCTTTTTGCTTCTGAAAGAGGGAATATTCCTTTCTATTATCAGTCTGTGGAACCCCACCCTACTAACAGAGGGAGCCTTATAATCTATAGCAAAGTACTAGCTCCAGTAAGGGATTCCCAACCAACTACTTGGGCTGTCGTCCCTAATCTCATAGACACGAACAAATAAGGCCACCTTGTGACACGTCTGCAGCAGGCTGACACTTGTAGACAGAGGGGGGGGGGGGGGGGGAGAGATCACAATTTAAAACGTCATATCTGACTCGCCGTACATGTTTCGACAGACTAACATGGCTTTATTCAACGGCTTAGGGTCGATCACATGTGGTCTGAGCTCATTCCTTTTATTTCTATGTTAGGTAAACACCCGTTTCAGGTGCCTCACCAATTAGCCATCAGAGAATCCACATGAAACCCACTCCCCCTTCTGCGCACACACTCATAACATATCTGCTGAAACTGCCACATGCTCTCATTGAGCCAAAAAACTTCAGTCCACATTTCGCCATCTCCATAACGGGCTTGTGCCCCCTTCTTTACCGTATGCCGTGCAAAGGCAACCTGCACCAACAAGACACTCAGCCCTGACTGTGGATGGGCCTCCGTCTCACTTTTCTCATATATTATTGCAATCTGCGTGCCTCACTAGAATAGAACTAAGCGAGACTATGGTGTCACATTACACAGCACACTGCCATCTTTATCAACTTCCCATAAGCCCTTCTCTTCAATATCTAATATGCATTATTCATTGAGAATCTAAACTCCACTGTACAATAGACCACTGTCATATAATCTTCCATAAAGCACTTTATCCTATATATGTAATATTGCATTTCATTCCAATTGAGCTGCTGGCCCAATTAATATATATAGTATTGTATAAAAGGACTATATTAAATAAACCACTTTCTTTTACATGTAATATTCATATTCATTTTAATAATGCTGTGGGCTCTATTTGACCTCACAAGTTCCCCATTGAACATTCTCTCCTACGGCTCACAGCTAGTCATTCAATCCACCACGTTACAATGGGAGTGTGCAAAAACATGGGAGCATGCTAGATATCCAGTACTTCAAATGCCATTGCATCTAGTTGCATACTGCTTCGCACTAAATCAGCACCGCAAGCAGAAACAATAAATCTCTACTTACATGAGTACATAATGAATAGTCCTTGCAAAAAGCAATATTACATCATCCCTGAATTTGTTAATTAGAAACCGTGGCCCTCACGTGATGGAATATCTGGAATCATTACAGGACCCAGGGAAAAATGATGGAAAAAATGTAGAGGCCAAAGGGGGAGAGGAGAGGGGAGAGGGGAAGGGCAGAGGGAGAAAAAAAAATGGAAGGGAGGGGGCGGAAACGGAGGGGGGGAAAGGAGGGGGAGGAGAAAAAAAAACATATATGAACTCTGATGCTTCCATAGTTATATATTCAACTGTGTATATCCACTTGACCGTACTTTAATCAATATATCATGTTTCTTCAAAAGAATCCATTATATAGGGAATCAGCAAGATCAATAAATGCCGAAAATGAAAAGCCTTCATTTAGGCCTTTAGGTTTCAATGTATTGAGTCTGTATATCCATCTTGCCTCTTCCTGCAACAAAACCACATTCCAAATCGCCCTTTTTTCCCTAGCTTTTTCACACATATGCCCCCAAAATTTAAGCACCTTATTTCGCCATTATGTACTTCCAAAATGTGTTTGCTATGGAGGTCAACCTTAGTTTTAATTAGTAACATCAGATGTTTCGAGATACCGACGACAAACTCCTGTATGGTTTTTCCCACATAGATATTGGGGCAGGAACACTAGCCCCATCAAAATCACCCTCTGTTTTACAGTTGATGAATTGGTCTTATCTAAATTCTTTCATCTTATCAATGGATTAACAAAATATTTAGTTTTCCATATGAATTGGACAGAATAAACAAGTTGCACAGGGATTTGAAGTTACCACCGAGACTGCTACATGTTTATTGCCATCTCCCTCAAAAATGACTATGTCAAATTCATCCTAAGATTTCTTCCTCTTTAATAAGTGACACTAGGGTATTTACAATCACCTCAGAAAATATGGATCTGCCTTTAGAATGTGCCATGTCTTCTTAAGTATAGCTATCATTTTAATTAGTCTATCATCAAAGTACCTATACAACGAATTAAATCTGTTTTTTCTTTCTTCGTTTTATCGATTAATATAAGTCCTCTGTCACTGGTACAAAGCCCTATTAATATCCTTCCTCAAACATTTTTTAGGATAACCCCTTGCCTGAACGTGCATTTAAAACTTTATAATTCTTCATTGAAATCCTCAAGGGTAGAACAATTTCTAAGAGACTAAGAAATTGGCCTATGGGATCCTTATTTTGAGAAGGTGGATTGCCAACTAGAGAAATGTAACAAACTATGGTAGCGTATTTTTCGAAATATCTTTGTCTGAAATTGCTTATTTTCATCCAACATACATTTCAAGATCCAATAAAAATTTATTTTCTCCCGGAGAATTTCAACGTGAATTTCATCCCAATTTCTTTATCATTGAGTCTAGATACAAAATCATGAATATTTTCACTGCCATCCCAAAAAATCAAAATATCATCAATAAGCGTCCACAAATAAAATCCGATTGTGAATTTCAAGGTGTTCAGAAAAAACAATAGCATCCTCCCACCAACCTAAAAATAGATTAGCAAAATGTGGTGCACAGACCAGTTCCCATGGCGGTCGCCTTTTATCTGGTGATAAAAGGTGCATCAAACAAAAAATAGTTATGTGTTCAAACAAAATCCCAATAGCTGTAAAACAAAATCATTGTGTTTCGTAAATTGTGTTACCTCTTGTGTTCAAAAAATATTTGATGGCTTTCAAGGCCCAAATCCATGTCTGATGTTACCTTATTAGGGCTTCTACGTCTAAACTTGCATGAGTGTACTCTCATCACACTAGAATTGTTAATTCTCATCACAGTGTCTTTCGTATCTTTAAGATACGAAGGAAGGGCCGTGACAAAGGGCTTACAGTATACGATCAACAATATGTGCTGGGTCCTTGTGTTAATTGTTTCTACCTGTGGGACTATTCGGTCTTCCAGGTATGGCCACATACCTCTTATGCACTTTTGGTTATTCATAAAAGGTTGCATAGTAGGATTAACATTTAACATAATTTCTTCTCCTCTCAGTAATTAATTTTTTCTCAAATCCCAAATCAAAATCCTTTTCAATTCTTTCAGATATCATTGGTTGGGTCTTTTGGAAGCCTCTCTATGTTCGAATCACCAAGTATTCTGCGCACACTCTCACACTCGACGCACGCACGCTCGTCGCGCGACTTTTATTTTAAGATGACAATATTACCACCTTGTCACTGGTTTGAGTATAACTCCCTGTTAAGATTGTAGTTCTGCAATAGCTATTCTTCCTCACATTTTAATATTTAAAGAAGATGGTTGTCGTCTGAGTGCTAGTTTCTTTATGTCTTGCGTTAATACTTCCACAAAGTAATCAGTAAAATTATATTGTGATATCGGAGGTGTTTCCTAGATTTTTGCTTCAAATGTCAAAGGTATTATCTAGAAATTTATGGGGTCTCCTTCACCTATCAACCTGCAATTGTTCAAGATCACCCAATGTTTTATCTCTAGTTTCCTAAACGTTTGCTTCATCATTACTTGTTCATTTTATGATATTTATGCAAAGCAACTTTCTAGTAAAGAGATTAATATCTTTTACCCATTCAAATTATTAAATTTGGGCATGGGAGTGAACGTAAGACAGTATGAACACTCTGTTTTTGAATTTTCGCTCGTGAATATGATGAGAGGATAGGTTAATCATTGTATAAGTGCTCCGTCTTTGTTATTTCTGATGATTTCCCCTTCTCTCGATCCATCAAGAGAATCCTTGGTTGGTTCTAAAAAAAGTGGATGCTAATTGAGGTGCTGAGATTGAGTTTGCACTGTGTTCATTAAACCTGTCCATTTCATGCCACTGGTGGCGTATTTGTATTGCCATTTAAAAATCATTGCCTGTGTCCCCCACCATGGGCCAACCACACACAGGATGCAGAAGAGGACAATGTATTTGATCCACTGATCCCTCTCCCGCTGACATCTTGTGGATTTCTGATCTTGCACTGCCTGAGTAGAAGATTTTTTGGCGTTTTTATTTGTCCAACCTCTGATTCTTTCTCTGGACCTTCCTCCAACCAGTTTTTTTCCCCTGCGTATAGCTATAAATAGAACTGTGGAGGATTCTTCTACACGCAGAAGTCTCTGAATTGACAAATCTGAATATAGATTAGTGTAAAGTTTTTTTTTAACAAATCGCAAAAACGTTTGTAGGTAATCTACTATTTTTCCAAATATAACCTGATTGTTGTCGAAAGTCTTATCGCATCACCTCAGATATTTGTTACTGTTTCCTTTCCTTAATTTCTTCTCTAGAGATTCTATGTTTCTTTGTAATTTTTTAGTTTAAGTTCAGGTAAATCTGGATGGGCCCGAAAAGTTATTAATCTCCCACTTGATCTCCTGATTAGTTATTCACTTAATTTATTGAATGAAATTCTTTCATATTCTGATACAGATATTTCATCAATTTCAGAGAGCATTCAGTTAGGCAGTTTTCCCTCAGCCCTTGTAAAATTGGTCTCTAAAGCTGAGTAATTGGTTCAAGTAATCCATAATCCTCTGTACACAATTTGTTGTTGTATAATATGTCTATAGCCTGGTATACTTCCCAGCCTAGCCGAATTTGTTGTTGTGTAAGGTGTATGGAGTTAATCTTCATTCATGGAATTGAAAGATGGCAGTGTGGGAAGATTAATTGACAGTGTCTATTGTACAGTAGGAGTTAGGATTCTCAATGAATATGCATATTAGATATTGAAGAGAAGGGGCTTATAGGGAATTGTTAAGATGGCTGTGTGCTGTTGTTAAAAATTTGACACTTAGTCTGCTTTAGTTCATTTCTAGGTGGGCACGCAGTTGCAATAATATGAGAGAAGTGTGACGGAGGCCCATCACAGTCAGGGTGAGGTGTCTGTTGTGGTGCAGTGGATTGGCACGGGCAGTCCGGTAAAGAAGGAGCACAAGCCCGTTATGGAGCTGGCGGAATTTGGTATGAAGGTTTTTGGCTCGCATGAGAGCATGGTGGCAGTTTCAGCAGGATATGTTATGAGTGTGCGCGCGGAAGGGGAGTGGGTTTTATGTGGATTCTCTGATGGCTAATTGTGTGAGCACATGAACGGGGTGTTTAACCTACATGATATAAAAGGAAGTGAGTCAGACCACATGTGATCGGACCTCTAAGCCTTGATAAGCCAGGTTAGCTGGCGAAACACGTCGGCGAGGTCAGATATGACGTTTTAAAATTGTTTGTCTCTCCCCTCTGTCTACAAAGTGTCACGCTGAAGATGGTGTCGCACAAGGGGGGCCTTATTGTTCTGTGTCTATGAGATTAGGGACGAATGCCCAAGTAGTTGGCTTGGGATCCCTTACTGGAAACTAGTACTTTGTATAGCTATAAGGTTCCCCTGTTAGTAGGTGGGGTCCTCCAGACTTGATAATACGAAAGGCGTGTTATTCCCTCTCTTCAGAAGCAATAAGGGTTAATGATGAGGTTAGAGATCAGGTTTTTAAATAGTGTGTCTAGTGGTTAATAGTTAGATATAAATAAACGTTACGTTGTAGTGTTTAACAGATAGAGAACTGACAGAGTTTATGTTTGCCTATGGCAAAATAGTAAATATAGTGATCAAAAGTCACTCTTTGTTCTCTTGCGAGATTCCCAATTTTTTGGAGATTATTTCTCACACACTTGTCACGGTGGCAGTCACTCACCAAAACTTCTCATGCTTCCTGCTGGTCTCAGCACAGTGGTGGGGGGTACCTGCAGCTTGATGTAGATGTTACCAACCCCAGTAGCTCACTCCATGCTCGCAACATAACCCCCCATGCCAGTCTCCACTACTTACCCACCTACTGCAAGAAGCAGCGGATGTCTGCCCCACCTCTTTGCTGTTCACTGTCCTCAAATAGTTGGTCCTCGCTGTATAGTGGCGCAGAGTCCACAGCACATAGTAGTTCTCCAGGAACTGAATGGGACAAAGGTGGGTTGAGGTCAGGTGAGGGCCCCTGATCTGCTCCCAGGCAATGCCAATGAAGGGTTGTGTCTGATGAACCCACCGACTCTTGGCTGGGGTTGTCAGATGTCATCTGGGAGAAAGTGGATGACTAGGGATGAGCGATATTATCGGCAAAAGTTGAAATCGGCACGGTTTTTAGGCTGATTGGAAATTTTCGATCACGCAGATAATCTATTACTATCGCACCATTTTCAGCTTTTCCTGTCATTTTGGCAGCGAGCCAATCAGCTCCGAGGATGGAGGGGGATGAGGAGGATGTACAACGTCACCACTTTGTGGTGTATGGATCTCATTGGCTGCAAAAATCACGGGACCTCGTTTTATCTATGCAACTGCATTTCTTGTTTGAGCTCATACTCTGTCTATCACACTTCACAGCAGGACGTGTCTCTCTGCATTTGAACCAATAGCTGTTCTAACAGCTCTGAGAGATAGTCTCTTCTAATACAAGAAACAATCCATCTACCTACAGCTTAGAATAGAGTTAGATTAGAGAATTTAACTTCTTATTTAGTTAGAGAAAGTTTTAAGGAAATCTACTGCTGTGTGTGCAGATGCGGGGGGAGGCTACGGGGGGGCGGGGAGGGGTTGGCGGGGCGGCAGGAGGAGAGGCATTTGAAAGGAAGATATTTTGCAGCCCAGTGTGGTCTGTGATCTTCAATTGAAACAGCATTGTTTTTTAACACTTTTTTGGCAGCAGACCTCTGATAGGAGTTGAAATTGTCCCTGTGTTTTCAGTTCTACTGCAATCACTGCGTGTCAGTGTTCCAAAAAACCGGCTTAACTTATCTCTATAACTTTTAAATAGTTAGCCAAGGATCAATAGTATGGGTGCAACGAAAATAAAGAAATAAACATGATTTTATTGAATTAATATTTTTTTTTTTCTTTACCCCCATATTATTATTCATTTTATATACACATCGGGACAACTTCTGGAGTCTTATCATTTGATTTCGGCCATGTACAGTTTTATTCCAGATTGCATTAGAAAACCCATAGGAGCGTCGCTCGCTCTCCCATTGGTCCAAATAACGGCACCTCTTTTAACTTAGCCAATCACAGAGCTCGCTCTGCATTTCTTTTCCCCATAGAACTCTATGAGAAAGTAGCTCGCGCTCTGATTGGCTAAGCTGGACGAGCCCCCGCTGCTTCAACCAATCAGCTCTTTTCTGCCTTTTTACTGTATTTTGAACTGTCCCGCCTTTGATTTTGATTGGTCAAAACGTCTCCATAGGATATAATGGGTCTTTGTCGCTCCTATTCTGATTGGTCAATACTCCTTCATAAGTTAGAATGGGCCACTGTCGCTCCTATCCTGATTGGTCAATAGTTCTCCATAGGTTTTAATGGGCCACTGTCGCTCCTATTCTGATTGGCTGGTTTATGCCGACCAATCAGAAGAGCTTAAACAATTTGAATTACTGTATTTTCCCGGGCAATTTCTCTATTGCATTCCCTATGTAGCGCTGGTCTCGGCGACAAACGCGTTGTTAGGGATTTATCTGATTTATTTTTTAGAGAAGGTCGGTCAGCGATTTATCTGAGAATGTTTTACACTTAATAAAAAGTATTGTTTTATTCATACTCCATGCCGCACGGCGCTGAGAGACGAGATTGCATTGCGCCGATATCTCCTTTAGACTACAATGGGAGAAGAGACTCGCGTTCTGTTTGGGCCCGAGATAGCCAAGCCCCCGCTAGCTCCTTTTCTGATTGGTCAATTTCTCCTCCAGGTTATAAGGGGGCCCATGTCACTCCTATTTGATTGGCGGGTTTTTTTGCCGACCAATAAGAAGAGCTTAAACAATTTGAATTGCTGTATTTCCCAGCTATTCTCTATAACCCAAATCCTTATGTAGCGCCGGTCTTGGCGACAAATGTGTTGTTCGGGATTTTGTTAATGTATGTTTATAGAAGGTTTCAGCTCTTTTTCAGAGAATATTTTACACTTAATAAAAATTATTTTTTTATTCCTACTCCATGCTTCATTGCGCTGAGAGCCGAGATTGCATGGCGCCGATCTCTCCATAGACTACAATGGGAGAAGTAGCTCGCGCTCTGATTGGCAGGGATAGCCAAGCCCCCGCTAGCTCAACCAATCAGCTCTATTCTGCATTTTTACTGTATTTTGAACTGTCCCGCCTTTGAATTTGATTGGTCAATAGTTCTCCATAGGTTTTTTAAAGGCTCTCTGACCCCTCCTATTCTGATTGGCTGAGTAGCCAAGCCCCCGCTTGCTTAAAACCCAAACAGCTCTTTTCTGCATTTTTACTGTATTTTGAACTATCCCGCCTTTGATTTTGATTGGTTCAAACTTCTCCATAGGCTATAATGGGTCCCTGTCGCTCCTATTCTGATGTGCTGGGATAGCCAAGCCCCCGCTAGCTCAGCCAATCAGTTCTTTTCTGCATTTTTACTGTATTTTGAACTGTCCCGCCTTTGATTCTGATTGGTCAATAGTTCTCCATAGGTTTTCATGGTTCACTGTCGATCCTATTCTGATTGGTCGGTTTATGCCGACCAATGAGAATAGCTTTTTGAATTTGAATTACTGCATTTCCCGGCAATTTCCAATATCCTAATTCAAGAATTAGGATATTGGAAAGGGATTTTGTTTTATGTATTTTTTATTTTTTAGGTTTCAGCTCTTTTTCTGAGAATGTTGAACGCCTTTATAAAGGCGATTTTTGATTCATACTCTACACCGACATGTGGAATGATTTCTCGCTGTTTTCCAGCCTGTCTCGCATCGGAACAGATTTTCGGTGCAGTCCCTTCTGCGCCTAAGTCCCACACTGCACCCCACAAACGGGCGAGGCGCAGGGAACTTTTCCCCGCATGTAAGAGCGCACCTCCTCGGACGGCGAATCTTAGGCGCAGCGCCGCACTGCGCCTCAGTCCCCGCACTGCGCCCCACACACTGGCGAGGCGCGGCGGACTTTTCCCCGCATGTATGAGTGCACTACCTCCGGCGGCGAATCTCAGGCGCAGCCCCGCACTGCGCCTAAGTCCCGCACTACGCCTCAAACACTGGCGAGGCGTGGTGGACTTTACATAGTATGTATGAGCGCGCCCCGGCGCCGACATAAATCACGCGCAGATTTCGCCGGAAAACTGGCGGAAAGCGCGCCCCGACGTGGCGAGAATCATACATGTCGCCCATTGTGTTATACATATTTCCTAGTAAGTTGTGCCTGTAGCCAGTGGTGCAATGGCCGCCATATTAATCCATATAAAATTTAAATACTCCTATTGAAGTCCGTGCGACTGTTTGCCGCAGAGAGTTCAGTTGTACGCATATTGTGTTATACATATTTGATAGTAAATTGCGTCTGTAGTCAGTGGTGCGAAGGCCGCCATATTAATCCATATAAAATTTAAATAATCTTATTGCAGTCTGTGCGTCTGTTTGCCGCAGAGCGCTCAGTTGTATTCATATTGTGTTATACATATTTCCTAGTAAATTATGCCTGTTGTCAGTGGTGGCAAAACCGCCATATGTAATCCATATAACTTTTTAATACTTCTATTTCACTCAGTGCGTCTCCGTTTGGCGCTAATAGTGCATTTGTACGATAGTTTGTTGAAAACTATCAACTGCTATTCCTACTGGGCAGTTGTAAATCTCAGGGACTGAAGGAAGAACACTGTTGATTTTGTGTTACGGTTTTTCCACCAGACCGCATTTCACAGATATTTGATAGAAACAATTCAGTTTCTAATCCTAGTTGGCTGTTGGAAATTAGAGGGATTTAAGAATAGCTGTGATTTGCCGTCTTTCAATAAGAGACTGTGAAAAACTCTTCCATAGAGGTAGAGGGACGAGAGAAGGTGCTCGTTCCAGTGCTGGCGACAACACGCAAGCCAGCGTATCGTGGGTTGCAGGACCATTAGGCCGGTCATCGCGGAGTCGGTTCCCTGTGAATTTCAGTAATGAAGAGCGTCGCCAATCTGTTCTTCAGTGGATAATGCAACCTGCATCCAGCAGTCTTACCTCCTCATCCTCCCAGGCACAGCAACAGATGTCGTCATCATCACCGTCAGCATCCATCCAACATGAAGCGAAGGCAGTCCAAATGTCAACTCGTGTACCCACCACTGTGGATAATCCATTTTCTGAAGACCACTTGATTAGTATTGAGCGATTTTTATCGACAAAGTTGAAATCGGCAAGGTTTTTATGGTGATCGAAATTTCCAGATCATGCGATAATTAAGGTTAAAATCTGAGCATCATCTATTAAGATCGCGCCTTTTTCGGCGCTTCCTGTAATTTTGGCGGCCAGCAAATCAGATTACAGAATAGAGCAGGGTGAGATGTGTGTGCGACGTCATGACTGGGATGTATATGGTTGTGATTGGCTGGAAAAATCACATGACCTCGTTTTACATAGAACAGCGTTTCCTGTTTCAGCCTCAGTGTCTCTCAGCGTCTCATAGGGATAGGACCTGCGCTCTGCCTGTGGCCAAACAGCTCAGCGAAATAAGTCTATTTCTGCACAGAGAAACCTCTACTATTAGCTGTGATCCTTCCAATTTAGTTATATTAGAGATTTGAGATTTATTTAGTTAGCTAGAGAATTTTAACGCGCATCGACCGCTGTAAATTCCCGGCGGGGGGCGCAGGGGGGGGGGGCCGCGGGCGAACACAGACAAGCTCTATCTATAAAGAACACTGGATAAAGTTCACCAAAACTTAGTGTAGACATTGTAGTGGAATATCTTTATTATTAAACAGTTTGCTATTGAAATATTTCCTGGATATTGGGCAGCCTGAACTTATATTGGATAACATCATTTCTAGTAACTGCAGGTCTCGTTGTTAGGTGCAAAACTCCACTTTTATTATCGTAAAATTTCGATTGTTTTATTTTTTTTTACCATTAACCTGGGGATGTTGTATATCCACCTTGATTAAATTACAATCCAGAAATTTGTGTCAGCACAGGTTGTTTGTTCCAAAAATTACCGTGTATCATACGAAAAAAACAGTTAATGTTTTTGACTTTTGGCACCCAGCATTGTTCATTGAGCGCATCCACGTAAATCTTAAAAAACAGCAATTCAAATATTCCCCAAGGTGAATTGAAAGGTGCAAAAATACCGTTTTTTATACGAAAACTAACATTACGTGTTTTTTGACTTTTGCACACCGCATTGTTCATTGAGCAGCACCACGAAAATCTTAAAAAGAAATTCTATATTCACCACAGGTGAATTTGAAAGGTGCAAAAAATACCTTGTTCATACGAAAACATAACAGTTACGTGTTTTTTTGACTTTTGACCCCGCATTTTTTCATTGCGCAGCATCCAAGTAATTTAAAACAGCAATTCTATATTACCACGGGAATTGGAAGGTGAAAAAATACCGTGTATCATACGAAAAAATAAAAGTTACGTGTTTTTTGACTTTTGCACACGCAGCATTGTTCATTGAGCGCACCCAGTAAATCTTAAACAGCAATTCTATATTCACACAGGTGAATTGAAAGGTGCAAAAAAAGTGTATCTACGAAAACATAACAGTTAGTGTTTTTTGATTTTGCACCCCAGCATTGTTATTGACGCAGCACCCAGTAAATCTTAAAACCCCAATTCTATATTCCCCACAGGTGAATTGAAAGGTGCAAAAAATACCGTTTTTTATCCCAAAAACATAACTTTACGTGTTTTTGACTTTTGCCACCCAGCTTTGTTCATTGGCAGTTCCACGTAAATTTTAAAAAACAGCATTTATATTCACCAAGGTGAATTGAAAGGTGCAAAAAATAGTTTATTATCCCAAAAATAAAGATAGGGTTTTTTTTGGACTTTTGCCCGTCCAGTTTTTGTTGATAGACACCTTGCATTTAAATTTGAACCCAGCAATTTTGTTTTGATAAGAGGGTTTCGAATAGCTTGATTTGCGTCTTTTAAAAAGAGATTTTCCCAAAAATATTCCATACCTTCCAAATTTTTATATTTCTAAAACATGGAGCAAAATGCAGGGGTAAGCGAGAAAAAGAGGGGGGTAGACATGGGGTAGAGGTACGAGAGAAGGTGCCCCTTTCCCAGTGTGGGACAAAAAAGATGCCAGCGGATGTCGTTGCAGGACCGTCGGGCCTGTCATCGCTGGGTGGGGCCTGTAAATTAAGTAACGAACATCGTCCCCAATCTGCCCTTCAGTGGAAATGAACCTGCATCTACGTCTTACCTCCGTCCTCGAAGTCAGGGCCCAAATGTCGTCATCGCTCATCAGCATCCGCCAAACATAAGCGCCAAAGTCAACTCGTGTCCCCACCCTGTGGATAATCCATTGTCTGCGGACCTCTTTGATGACAAAATGGGGTTTGGGGGTTAGAAGGCATGAAAAAAGATCAAGAGGATGATTTAGCTGTTTTCTGACCCCCAGTTACTGATGCCATCAGAGGAGGTAAAGGGAAAGCCGGTCAATTGGCAAAAATCCCGGGCGGTCGGAAAACCCCTTGCATTGCCCCTTGCTTGTAGCCGCAGCTTTGGATGCAGAAAGTAGGACGACCAAGTCCCCTGTGTTGATAGTGACATTGTGGATCCTCCGGTCTTTTCCGCAGAATTTGCTTGCGAGCACTTCTCAGGGGGACGAGGAGGAGCGATGGGGTAGTGTCAATAGGGGGTCCCCCCCCAAAAAAAAGGGAGGGGGCGGCGCAGAAGTCCGCTGATATGTTTCCCGCCAGCCACGGTCACCAAACCCCTTTCCCCCCCCCCTTTAGGCCCCCTTTTTCCCAAAAAAAATTTTAAAAAACCCGGGGGGGGGGGCCTTCTTTGACCAAGCCTCTGTTTCCCCAGCGATGTATATGCCGCCTTTGCCGAAAACGCAAAAGTAGAGGCAAAACCCTTAAGTGGTTAAACCCCACCAACAGTCTAGTCACATGCAGCGAATGCATGAGTTGAAATGGAGGGAAACCTTGGGCCAAAAAGGCCAGACCGACCCCAGGCCTAAACCATTGTCACACCTCTGTCTCCGCTCCCCCTTCCTCCGCCACCCCAGCGTTCCTAGCTCCCCATGTCTCTCAGAGTCTGATCGGGGGAATCGCCTCCGCTTCAGCCCCCACCGTCGCCGAGTACACAGCACACCAGAAAAACCCATCCTACCCTTCTCCTTCCCCAGTTTGACGACCGCACGCCGAAAGGGGCCCAGCTAGCGCCAGCATTCTGTTTCCAGGTTTGGGAGCAGAAAAAAAAACACTTTAACCCAAACACCCCAAAAGTAAAAAAAGCCTGAATGTCGGCATTGCCAGGCTTTTCCCTTTGGAAGTTCCCTTTCCTTGGTGGACACAGAGGGGTTTCCCGCCACGTTTGGCCCTCGCCTGCCCCAATACCCGATGCCGAGCAGGCATTTTTTTGCCTGAAAACCCGCCCCTGCCCTGGCCGCCACGTGTCATCTAAAATTTAAAGAAGTTCTCTGACCTGGTCGGAAAAGTCCATCTCCCCAGGGAAAACCAGGGGCTAGTAAGCACGGCTAAGGCCATATATCTCTTTGCAGCCATGGGTGGCGGGTGGATGTCTCGGGGGTGCGGTGGCTTCAGGCTCGGCGCACGCTCTTCAAAACCCAGGGATGGTGCAGGGTCTTTCCCCAAGGCCCTATGGTGGCTCACGTGCCCGGCACCAGGCCGTGTTGAAATTAATTGCCTTGGAGACCGTCCACACACGGGTCAGGAGCTGTGGACGGCTCTAAGCAAGAGACCGAGCGTGGTGGGTGACAAGAACCCTTTTGCCAGGCAAGGTGGTGTGCGATAACGGGCGAAATCTGCTGGGTGCCCTTAAGATCGGTAGGTGGAGAAAACCTTGATGGCACTGTCTTTACTTGTGTCCAGAAATTTTTAAAGAGTACCGGGTCTGGGATGCCTGCTGAAGAAGGCTCGAGGGGAGTTGCACTTTCGCCATTCGCACCCTGCTTCGTCCCGCCTGGTGCGTTGCAGCGTGTGGCTCCCCCTCAACCCTTCATTTTTGAGTGGCAACACGATGGAATTCCACCCCCCCATCTCCGGATGTGGCAGCAGCGCAAGCCCTTAGCAGTCGAAGTGACACAAAGGCCTGAAAGCAGGGTGCAGACCTGGGGTGTTTTAACCCCGGAGTGGGGGCAGGTGAAAGAGCTTGACATCCTTGCCAGTTTTGAAGAAGCCACCAAAATGGTAATGGGACAATGTCCTTGTAGATAGCATTGTGGTGATCTTAGTTCTGGAACGATGTTGGACCTCTGAAACAACAGGTCCCGCCCGCGCGGAGGAGGAGGACGGCACAGATGCGGACACGGAGCCTTTTCTCCGCAAAACCACAAGGCCCCCAGTTTCAAATTTATTTGGGTTTTATTTGGCAGGGTTGGGGTCCAGAGCTAGTGCAAGGTGGCGCATCAGTCTCAGGGTTTATCATCTCAGGGAAGTAGGGCTGTTTGAACTGTGCCCAGGAAGGGAGGGGAGGAGGGGAGGGGAGGATTCCTGACATGTTTTTACCGAGTCCCCGCCTTTGGAAAAAGGTTGGCGCGAATTTGAGGCGGGGAGGAAGATGAGGGGAAAATCGTTTTTTTAGTGACCCCCACCCCCGGGTTGGGAAATCAGGCTCCATCTTCACATGAGTGCTTGGATGCTCCCCTTTCCCCCAACATGATCCCCGATTAAGGCCTCAAAAAAGAACAACAGTTAATGGGGGGCCCCCCTCCCGGATCCCCGGTACAAAAAAAAATCAGCACTTTTCCCTTCACCCACCCAAAAAAGAGAGTAAAAAGCAGGAAATGGGACCTTGCTGATTGGTAAAATGGAGACATTGTTGGTTGCTTCACGTTCACCAAATGTACGGGGAAAAAAACATCAGCGATGACAGCAGTAGAGTGCCAAGTAGGCGTTGGGAGAGCAGGGAAGGTGGGGAACCTTTTTTTGGGGACCTTGGCAAAACTTTTTTTACCCCCTCACCCGCTGCAAATGCAGGGCCAAAATTTAAAACACAGAGATCAGTTCGATTAAGGTGCACGACTATCTGCGTTTTTAACACCCGATGTTTTTGATGTGTTCCGGACCCAATAGACTTTGGGGATCCAAAAAGGACGAAAGGCCCCAGTGGTCGTCACACCATAGAGGTGTTGTCCTGCCCCGAGCCAGGTCTATCTGAGGGACCTTCAGCCCAAACTGGAGGGTCATACAGACAAACGCATCCGGGTTTCCACGATAATGTGGTCGTTTGACTTTCATCAAGATGAATCAGGTGGATCTCTGTGATGGGGGTTTTTTTTTGGCCCCAATTGCCAGGTCACCGTTGTTGCGGTCTATTCACATTCCCTTTTCAAAAAGAAAGGTCCCCTTTAAAAAATTTTTTTTTAAAGATCATTTCTTACTGAATTTTTATTCTCTTTTCTCTTTTATTTCTTTTGCTCTGAGGAGACTGTAAAAAACAGCAAGGTTTCATGACAACACCGTATTCCTTCACCACTTTATCTTTAAAAAGTTTTCGCAATTTTTTCAATGGTTTTGAGGTCATGTTGCTGTGGATAAGCTATAATTTGCTCCTTTGGAAAAAGAAATGTGGGGGCTTAAAAAAAAAAAAAAGGCATTTCTCCCCCCCAATTTTTAATAGTGGCGAGGAAAATCATATTTTAATTTTTTGGGGGCATGTAGCTGGAGATCAGCAATAAAACATGGGCCTTTGGAACAGAAATGTGGCTTTAAGTGGCATTTCTCCCTCACAATTTTTAACAGTGGCTGAGAAGTCATATTTTAATTTTTTGGGTCATGTAGCTGTGAGATCAGCAATAATCTGGTCCCTTTGGAAAAGAAATGTGGTTCTAAGTGGGATTTCTCCCTACAATTTTTAAAAAGTGGTGAGAAGTCATATTTTAATTTTTTGGGTTGTGCTTTGAAAATGCAGTTACTTTACAGGTCCTATTGTAAAAAAATTCGGGTTTCTAACAAACATTTGTTTTCACAATTTTCAAGAGTGGCTCAAGGGTGTGGTTTCTGTTAAAAAAGGAATAGGTAGGGGCACTGTTAATGGACCATATTGCAAAATGACTTGTTTTTTAAAAATCTTTAATAGCTATCAATCCTGTATTTAGACAACCCATTTAATACAATGAAAAAAAGAGAAACAAAGCTGGTGGGTTTTTCCATCCCATTTTAAAAAAGTGTTTTCTGAAATTTAAAATACTAAAAAACTTGATGACAAAAAAGCTGGTAAAAAAATCCCCTGAATTGTACAAGGGAGGGAAGGAAAAACTTGGGCCAGTTTTGGTTATTAGGGCATGGGTATGGAGCTTTTGGGCAAAGAACAAAATAAGAGACAATTTCCCTCCCGCAGTTGAGTAAAATGGAAAAAAAATGCCCAAACAAAAGGGCACCTGGGTTGTAAAAGGGCGTTAACCCCGTTTTCCAATGAAGCTCAATTTGGGCCCCATCATACGGGGGGCAAGCGCTACCAGGTTTGATGTGTACTGAGGAAGGCTGGAGTTCTCACATTCCCCTTCCCCCTCTGCTTCAACGCAGTTTTTGTTGCTGCGTCATCAGGGCATTTTAACCTGCGTGTTTAATAGATGGGACGCCCGCCTGGGCTTCACCCCACCACTGTAACTCCGGCCTGGGTCATGCTGTGGACAGGCAGTTCTAGTTTTAAAAGCCCTTCAACTAAAATGGTGGTTGAAAGACTCCTTTTTCCGGCCTTTTTAAAACTGGGGGTAGATGGTTTAATGGTCTACTGTGGCCAGGACGGGGCAGATATGTCCAGTTCAACTAAAAAGGGGGTTGAAAGACTCCTTTTTCTGGCACTATTTACACTGTGGGTCAGACAGGTTTAATGGTCATTCTGCGGTACAGGACCAGATATAGTTAATGTCCAGTTCAACTAAAATGGTGGTTTGAAAGACTCCTTTTTTGCGGCACTTTTTAAATCTGGGGGTCATGCTGGTTTGGGGCTCATGCTGCATTCCAGGACAGGGATATCAATGTCCAGTTCAAGTAAAATGATGGTTCAAATCATACTGTCTTCTGGCACTTTTTAATTTGTGGGTGTGCAGGTTTTAAGGGTCAGGCTGTGGTACAAGACAGGGATAGTGAATGGTCTGTGACTTTTTTTCTGTGACTTTTATAACCTAAGTGTGTTGCCTAAGATGTAGCACGTATCCATTTGACTGTTGTGGATGTTAATTTCAGCTTCTCCAGCCTTGTTTGGGTGTAATAATGAAGGTGTTGTTGCTCTCCCATAGACTTTAATGGTAATCGCTCATAATCGATGCTCACTATCGAAAAACCTTATCGATAGCGGCCGACTATCGACTATCGATCGATCTCGATAGCCAACGCAATCGCTCAACACTACTGAAGACCTCTTTGATGACAAAATTCGGTTGGGGTCAGAAGGCATGTTAAAAGATCAAGAGGCCAAAGAGGATGATTTTGTCTGCTCTGATGCCCAATCGCTGATGCCATCAGAGGAGGAGAAAGAAGCTGGTCAGTCGGCACAAATCCCAGGCGGTCAGCAACGCCTTGCAGTGCCTTTTGCTTGTAGCCCGCAGCTCCAGAATGTAGAATGTCAGGATGAGGAAGTCACCTGTATTGATGATGATGATGATGATGATAACGACATTGCGGAACCAACGTGGTCTTTTCAGCAGAATTTTCTTGTGAGCGCTTCATCACTGGACGAGGAGGAAGACGATGGGATAGTGTCAGTACGGGTCCCGCCTCAAAAAGGGAGAAGGCGGTCGCACAAGTCCGCTGAGATTATTCCGCCAGCCATGATCAGCGGAAACACCGCTCCTCACTTATCACCGTCGAAAAGGTCCAGGCTGGGCCTTTTTGGATTAAGCCTCTGATTCACCCAGTGATGTCATATGCCGCCTTTGCCGTAAACGCATCAGTAGAGGGAAGAATTTTAGGTGTTTAACCCCCCACCAACATGTCTAGTCACATGCAGCGAATACATGAGTTGAAATGGATGGAACACTTGGCGAAAAAAGACCACACCGGTCCCGGGCTTGCATCCACTGTCATACCCTCTGTCTCCGCCTCCTCCTCCTCCGCTGCTTCCAAGACCAAACGTTCCTCAGCTGTCCATGTCTCTCAGCGTAATAAGCCTCCACCTTCAGCCTCCACCGTCGCCCGAGAACCACCACCACCACCAGAGACCCAGCCTACTCCTTCTCCTTCCACCAGTTTGACCTGCACGCCGTACAGCGGCCAGTCTAGCAGCCAGCCTTCTGTTTACCATGTTTGGGAGCAGAAGAAACACTTGAACCTGAACCATCCCAAAGTCAAAATCCTGAATGTCGGCAGTGCCAGGATTTTGGCCTTGGAAATGTTACCTTTCCGTCTGGTGGACACAGATGGGTTCTGCCACATCATGACCCTTGCCTGCGGCATGACCCTTGCCGAGCAGGCATTTCTTTTCCAGAAAAGCCGTCCCTGCCCTGGCCAGCCACGTGTCATCTAAAATCTCCAGCGCGTTGTCTGCATCTGTTGTCCGGCAAAGTCCATCTGACCACCAATACATGAACTAGCAAGCACGGTCAAGGCTGCTATATCTCTGTGACAGCTCACTGGGTGGATGTCTCTGGCGGTGACTGTGGCTCTCAGGCTCGGCACTCGCTCTTCAAAACCGCAGGTATGGCGCAGGATTCTTTCCCCCAAGGTCCACTCGTATCATCACGTGCCCAGAGAAACCAGGCCGTGTTGAAATGAATCTGTCTTGGAGACCGTCACAACGAGACCGAGCACTGGCTGGGTGACTAGAACCTTGTCCTAGTCAAGGTGGTGTGCGATAACAGTCGAAATCTGCTGGCCGCCCTTAAGATCGGTAGGCTGGAGAACATCCCTTGCCTGGCACAGGTGATGAAACTTGTCATCCAGAAATTTCTAAAGTGCTACCCGGGTCTGGACTGCCTGCTGAGGAAGGCTCGAGGTCTGTGCTCACACTTCCGCCATTCGCACCCTGCTTAATCCCGGCTGGCTGCGTTGCAATATCAGCTCGGCCTCCCCGTCTCATTATTGACGTGGCGACATGCTTGAATTCCACCCTCCACATGCTCCAGCGATTGTGACAGCAGCGCGACGCCATTACGCAGTACGAAGTGACACATGGCCTGACCAGTAGCAGTGCAGACCTCGGGGTGTTGAGCCACCGAGAGTGGAGGCAGGTGAAAGAGCTCTGCATTATCCTTGCCAGTTTTGAAAAAGACACCAAAATGGTCAGTGCGGACAATGCCCTTGTCAGCATGAGCATTGTGGTGATCTTAGTTCTGGAACAAGTGTTGGACACTCTGAAACATCAGGTCCCACCAGCAATGGAGGGGGAGACGGACACAGAGGCAGACACAGAGCCTTACTCTCCGTCAAATCCAGAAGGCCGGACAGTTTCACAACTTTATTGGTCCTCATTATGCGGTGGTTCGGGATCCAGGGCTGGTGCAAGGCAGCACCCAAGCTCTCAGGGTGCATCATCTCAGGCAAGTCAGGGCTGTGTTGAAGCTGAGGCGGAGGAAGCGGAGGAGGAGGTGTTCCTGGACACCGACGTTACCGATGTCTCTGCCTTGGAAAGAGGTTGGCATGGATTTGAGGCGAAGGAGGAAGATGAGGAAGATCAGTTTGCTAGTGCCCCTCAACCCAGAGGCTTGGGAAACCAAGGCTCCATCTCTCACATGAGTGCTTGGATGCTCAATTTCCTCCAACATGATCCTCGCATTAAGGCCATCAAAATGAACAACAGTTACTGTGTGGCCACCCTCCGCAATCCCCGTTACAAAGCAAAACTCAGCACTTACCTACCACCCACACAAATAGAGAGTAAAACGCAGGAATTTCGAGACCTTGCTGATTGATCAACTGGAGACATCTGTTGCGTCTGCTTCACGTTCTTCAAATGTCACGATGGAACAACGTCAGTAACGTGACATCAATAGAGTGCCAAGTAGCCCCGGCAGAAGCAGTAGCAGGACAGGCATTGTGGAAGAAGCCTAATGGGTGACCCCTGGCAATCTTTATTTACCACCTCACCAACGCATGTAATGCAGGGCACACATACGACACACAGAGACCGGCTTAAGATCATGGTGCACGACTATCTGCGTCTCAACACCAATGTTTTTGGATGTGTTCCGGACCCAATAGACTTCTGGGTATCCAAAATGGATGAATGGCCCAAGCTTGCTTGCCACGCCATAGAGGTTTATCCTGCCCAGCAGCCAGAGTCATATCTGAGCGGACCTTCAGCACAGCCGGAGGAGTCATTACAGACAAACGCATCCGGATTTTCACTGATAATGTGGATCGTTTGACTTTCATCAAGATGAATCAGGCATGGATCTCTGATGATGTTGTGGCCCCAATTGCCGAGGTCACCGATTAGTTGCCGTTCTACTTCATCATTCTTCAAAAAGAAATGGTCCTATTGAATTATTTTTTTTTTTCAATTTCAAAAATTATTTTATTGAAAGGAAACACGAGGATAAAGAAAACACTAATACGTTAGTGTTACATCAAAATGAACTTACATTGTACTAAAACAGAATGTGGTAGCATATGGGTCAAACAATCGGAATATGCAAGAAAATCACAGCGATGATAAATAAAGAGAGACAACAGTACTTAAAAATATCACCATTAAATGCAAACAAAGCAACAAACTTAAGTAAAATAACCAATAGAATACCAGTGTACCATAGAAAAAATTGATATGAAAAGAAAAATTGGCCCTTGAGCTTAGAGAGACTTTATAGGTCCGGATTAAGATGATGAAGCGAACTCTAACTTCAGACACTAATTGGACAGACAGGACAAACAAAAGACGGACATTACACACACACAGTGGGAAAGAGAAGGAAAAAAAAGGGGGGGGGTGAAAGGGGAGACACATGCGGGTGATGAGATGGGAGGTATGAATAGATAAGAGTGGGGATGATGATACCCGACTGTGACAAACACCACCAAGACCACGCATAGTCTAAATAGTGAGGGAACGAAGGGCTGGAGTGTTCACAAATTGAAGCCAGGGAGACCATGTCCTTATTGAGGCCCATATTTGCTGCTCTAAGGTGGCTAAAAGCTCTTCCATGTGAAAGGTGGAAGAAACTTCAGCAATCCATTCCTCCAATGAAGGTGGGTCCGAGGATTTCCAGTGCCTTGGAATGACGGTCTTAACCGCTTGCAGTAGGTGCCTAGGGAGAGAGTTTTTATAAATTGGGACTCCCATATCAAACATAAATAACAGGGCAACTTCTGGCGCCCTTGGGAGTGACAGTCCTGTGGTTTCCATAATAGAATGGAACACCACATTCCAAAAGCTCTACAAAATGGAACAGTCCCACCATATGGTTCCCTTGGCCGACCCACAATGCCAGCATGCCTCTGAAACTGAGGGGTACCATTTATGAAGGACTAGGGGGACCCTGTACCCCCTTGTCAGTATCTTGAAACTGGTTTCTTAAGCTTTAGTCGCTATGACTGCTTTGTGGGTTAGAGTGAAGCATTTGTGCCATTGTGAGAGAGTGAAGTGTTTATCAAGTTCTTTCTCCCAAACCGCACAGTAGGCGGGGAGGTCAGACTGATCTGCAATGGAGAGTTCATTATACAGGATGGAAATAGAATGCTTTGGAGATGAGTTTTGAAGACACATCTGTTCAAACCTAGTGAGGGATTTCTGAGTATTGAGGGTATTGCAAAAAGAAGAGAGAAAGTGTCGGAGCTGTGCATAGTGGGAACCGAAAGATTTGTGGAAAGCAGATTCTGTGGCTAGCATGGATAATGGCACAGGCCGTCCACCTAAAACTATCTGGCAAGGGTGCAAAGGAGTTAACTTGGAGCTTCCGGAAAACGGGTAGAAACCAAGTCCGGGATTAAAGGCAGGATTATCAGAAATGGGCATAAGAGGGCATAATTTGTTGAACAAACCATGGTATAATTTATGCAAGTGAATTGAAACCAGGGTATGTCGGGTAGAAAAAGTCATGTAATATTTATTCACAAGAGAGGCATTCCAGATCCAGGGAAGCGAGGCAAGAGATAAGCAATAGACATCACGTGTTATGCGAGTCCAAACCTTCCCTTCACCCCGGCACACCAAGTCCAAGACCCGCGAGTAAGCGGACGCCAAATAATATCTCCTACAGTCTGGCAGTCCCAAGCCACCTAAGGTTTTGTGCCTAGTTAATGTGATGTATGAAAGTCTGGGATGAGTAGAGGACTATATAAATGTTGTGAAGAGTCTCTGCAGGCGTCTCCAGAAAGAATTTGAAATATGAATGGGTATTGTTTGGGTTAAATAAAGAATGCGTGGCAAGACCGTCCCGAACCACGTGAAGTCCTTTTTAGTCCAAGAGCCCAAGTCCCGAGCGATTTGTCTAAAAATAGTTTCAAAATTCAGGGAGAAATTTTTTGACAGGTCCGAGGTGATAACAATTCCCAAGTAAGATAGGCCTTGATGTGGCCACATGAAGGGGTATGACCGCTTAAGGTGACTCAAAACGGGAGAGGACAAGCCAATATTTAAAGCTCCGGACTTAGAAATATTTATTTTAATATTCGACCAGATACCAAAATTATGTAGTAGGGACATAAGTGGGGGGACAAAAGGTCATCCGCAAATGCCGAGCACTTATATTCTTTCCCAACAATTTGGATGCCCTTTATTTCTGGGTTGTTACGGATCGCTGAGATTAAGTTTTCCATAACTAACACAGAGGGGATAAAGGACAACCTTGCCGTGTTCCATTATGAATTGAGAATGACTCTGATAGAGTTCAATTAATTTTCAATTTGGCTGTGGGGAACTGATAGAGGGCCAGGATTTTAGAGATAAATATAGGTCCCAACCCCAGATGCCGAAGAGTCGAGCACAAAGAGGTTCAGGGTATCCTGTCAAAAGGCTTTTCGGCATCCAGGGACAGGACCATTAAAGGGATTTTGCGGGATTGAGCATAGTGTATAATATCCCATGTTTTTAATGTGTTTTCCCGAGCTTCCCTGCCTGGGACAAATTCTACCTGATCAGGGTGTATAAGATCTGGAAGAATAAGGTTTAATCTATTTGCAAGGAGTTTGGCGTAAATTTTTAGGTCCACATTTAGCAGAGAAATCGGGCGGTAGCTTCCACACGAGGAGGGATCTTTGCCCGGTTTTGGTATAAGAGCAATACGTGCTAATGAGGAATGGGCAGAAAAAGGATTGTGTGATGAGACAAAATTAAAGGCCTGTAACAATATGGGAGAGATCTTTTCCTGAAACGATTTATAAAATTTACCTGTAAAACCGTCAGGACCTGGGCTCTTTCCTCCCGGTAAGCCCGCAATAAATAAAGCAAGTTCATGGGCAGAAAATGGACACTCAAACTCAGACAAGATGATGTCAGGGGGGACCGGGGGAAGATTAGGGAATTCAGACCTATCGGGGAAAGCTGAAGGAGATTGAAGATTATATAATTTAGAGTAAAAAGTAAGAAATTTCCCACTGATTTATTTCGTGGTATGGACTAGGCCACCATCAGTGGATCTGATATGGGGTATATGCGATTTAGCTATCTGGTGTCAAAGTGCTCTTGCCAACGTCCTCCCACTCTTATTTCTATATTCATTGAATCTACTGCGTCCTACTTGAAGGTATCGAAGCCAAGAGGACTCCAACAATTGTTTAACCTCCATTCTCACAGAGAGCAGCTCCCGCAATGTTTCTGTGAACAAAGCGTGTTTATGCCTGAGTTCCAAAGAAGCAACTCTAGACAGAGCCGCGTCCAAATTAGATGCCCTATCTCTCTTCAGCCGTGAGCCATGTCAAATCAGAACCCCTCGTATGACACATTTCGCTGCTTCCCACTTAACAGTTCGGGCAGATGTGTCCTCTGCATGATCCTTCATGAATTTGCAATGGATTGAGAAACGTCTGTCACACAGACCGAATCCAATAATAGAGACTTGTTTAGGCGCCAGGATCAGGCTGGACGTGAGAGAGAAGGAAGGGCCATTGAACAATAAACGGGAGCATGATCTGACAGGAGAATGTTGACCACTGAGGACACCCATGGAAGAGCACCGTGAGACACCAGAATATAATCTAAACGACTATATACGTTATGGGGAGTGGAGTAAAAGCTGAAATTTTTAGTGTTTGGATGCTGCAGCCTACAGGCATCACAAAGCTGTAAAAGGGTGTACGCTTTTTTGATTGACTTAATAACTGAATAGGATAGCTAGGATCTGTCCAAGACAGGGTCCAAGGTGACATTCAAGTCTCCACACAGGACCACTGTGCCTTTTATTAATTAATTTCTGCACTAGGTGATTAAAGAAACTAGCTTGTCCCTGGTTGGGGGCATATGCGTTTACAATAGTGATGATATGCCCATCTAGGTTGAGAATCAGAATTATATATCGCGCATTGGCATCCGTCCAGCACGCCTGATCCTGGTGTGCCATGGACCTATGGATCGCTATCGCCACCTCCTATATCTCGACTCCTGATTATTCGCCAAGAACCATGTAGTATAATACTTACTACTGAGGTTAGGCGCATGTCCTTCTTTAAAGTGCGTTTCCTGAAAACAAACAATTTTAATCTTTTGTTTATGGAAGTGGTAGAGTACTTGAGACCTCTTACTTACGATATTAAGACCCTTTGCATTAAACGAGGCAATGGACAGGTTCGCCATTTACAAGTCAAGAAGAAAAGAAAGGAAAAAGAAAAGGGAGAGAAGAAGAGGGAGAAAGAAAAAAAAGTGGGTGTACGGGGAGGCAGGGAGAGGGAAGGAAGGGATATGTAACACAGACACTCACACACAAAGAAAGACAACAAACCAGAAAGCAGGTAAGATTTAAACCTGCAGCTGGAACTAACTTAATGACTTATTAAAGTGAGTTGACCCCAAGGCCTAACACAAGGCCTGAAACGGGACCAAACCCTATTGGGGGGAAAGGAGCTCCTCACAAAATAGCATAGAGATGATAAAAATCGCTGGCTAATACTAATAAAAAAACTTTCAATACTATGGGAAAAAAAGGAGATAGAAGAAAACCTGTAGGCACTGAACCGTGCAAGATTTGCAAATAAGACAACAGTGATGCACACCGGCAATATGGTAAAATTAGGTACAGCCCCACAGACTACTGCCTCAAAAAGAAAATCAATGGCAGGAAGGGATACTTATAGTCCTGGGAAAAGCACCTGGACCCTCATGGAGGAGTAGAGTTCATGGGGGAATCAGTTCGTTGACGTTGTCGTCTTTTTTTCCTGGGGGGAAGTTCTGGTGGAGCCGAGGGTCCACGAGCTGAGGACCCACCTATCAGAGAGTCCACGGACAGCCAGAGAGGGAGAGTATCATTCTGAATGTTTAGTCCCTAAAGAATAGAAGGGATGTAATCTGGAGAACGTATGGCAAACGAGTTATCTCCATCCCGTATGAAGAGGGCGAACGGAAAGCCCCAGCGATAGGGGATATTACGATCCTGTAGGATAGACAAAAGGGGCTTCAGGGCGGCCCTTTGGGCCAGAGTGTGTCTGGAGAGGTCCTGGAGCAACAGTATGGGAGTGTCCTTGTAGAAGACCTTTTGTCGCTGGCGGGCCCTGCATAGAATGTCCTCCTTTGTTTGGAAAAAGTGGATCCTACAGATAATATCTCTTGGTCGTTTTGGATCTAAGGCTGGGGGACGGAGGGCCTGTGAGCTCTGTCCATTTCGATGGGGGTAGCAGGAGCCCTACCAAGCAGATCAATGAAGATATTTGTCAGGACAGAGGGGATATCAGTGGGTGCAATTGTATCAGGCAGGCCTCTGATCCAAATGTTGCACCTACTTCTGTTCTCTAAGTCGTCAATGTGCTGTTGTAGCGCAAAACTTTGAGTGGAATGTTGATATGTGGAAGATTGTAGAGCTTGAATAGACATTGAATTCGACTGTTGAGTCTGGTCCAGATTAGACAACTTAGAGTTCAATGACGATAGTTCAGAGCAGAAAACAGAAAATTCCTGTTTGCATTCGTCTACGAGCTGTCTTGCTAACCCAGAGAGATCAGTTCTAGTTAGCAAGGATTGTGTAAATCGGTGTAGATCAGACAATGCGATCGGCTTATTCTCTTCTGCAGTATTAGGCATAGAGCCTGGGGAACTCAGAGAGTCATCATGAGATAAGTTCCCAGAAGGAGTTACAGATGAAGGATTGGTAGTTACCGATTGTGGTGCTCCCTGGTGGTGAGCAATGGGCAAAGTATGCCCTTGAGCAGGGCTTAGTGCTGACATGTAAACAGGACCATCCCAGGAGGAGCCCGTGGACAATTGTGGTGAGGGTTTTTCCACTGGCAGGGTAATAGCATGCCATGAGACATAGGGAGCCGGTGAGTCAGGTGTAGAAGGGGTGCTATGCCTGCAGCTTTGACATTAGAGGATGCCTGCCTGACAGCCTGGCAGGTGCTGGGGCGAATCTGACCCAGAGGTGTGCTCCAGTGCGCGGACCTCTGCTGCCCAATGCCCGCTGAGGCAGATTTCTGGTGGTGTGAACCCCCTGTGAGCAGGTCAAAATGTAGCAGTGCTCAGGGGGCGATACAGAACTGGTATGGGCCTGGCCGCAACTCCCAAGGAGTGCACAGGTGGAGAAGTTGACACATTACCAGTTGGTGTCTGGGGGTAGGAGGGAGAAGACCTGCGATATTTGGGACTGGGGAGTCCAAAATAGACAGGGTGGAAGGCATACAGGCCCCATGGTACACAATGGTACCTTGTCCGACGGCCTCCTGGTCAGTTAGAGAGGTGTCAGCAGCTGATGCCGCACCTCCTGCACCCATCTCTGTCGCTCTGACCCGGTAGCAAGCTGAAGTCCCGGCTGTAGCCTGGTGAGATGAAGAGGAGTCAGCAGCTGATGCTGCACCTCCTGTGCCCGTCTCTGTCGCTCTGGCCCGGTAGCAAGCTGAAGTCCCGGCGGTAGCCTGGTGAGATGAAGAGGCGTCAGCAGCTGATGCTGCACCTCCTGTGCCTGTCTCTGTCGCTCTGGCCCGGAAGCAGGCTGAAGTCCCGGCAAAAGCCTGGTGAGATGAAGAGGTGTCAGCAGCTGATGCTGCACCTCCTGCGCCCGTCTCTGTCGCTCTGGCCCGGTAGCAAGCTGAAGTCCACGCGGTAGCTTGGCGAGATGAAGAGGCGTCAGCAGCTGATGCTGCACCTCCTGCGCCTGTCTCTGTCGCTCTGGCCCGGAAGCAGGCTGAAGTCCCGGCGGTATCCTCGTGAGGTGAAGAGGTGTCAGCAGCTGATGCTGCACCTCCCGCGCCCATCTCTGTCGCTCTGGCCCGGCAGCAGACTGAAGTCCCAACGGCAGCTGTGCAGGACACCATCGGCAAAGTATGTATGTCCGCGGCTCCCACCACCGCCTGCGGAGGTTCCAGACAGGTGTCCAGTGGCAAGGCGCATCGCTGTGGCGGGACCACGATAGCCGGAGGCATGGACAGGGCACCATCTTTGCATCCCTCGTGGCGCTCATCTCCACCGTGGGACTGGTGTTCTCGGGGCTCTTGGGAAGCGGCCGTGGCCGGGACTTGATCGGGTGGCGTTCCGGCATCACCCAGCAGCCACATGTTCATCTCGGGAGCCGAATGCGGGAGCGTATAAGAATGGAGACTCGGAGGTAAGGGCTCACCGCCATGTTGTCTGGTCCTGCGGCCACGGTGGCAGAGGGTGCCGATGGCTGAACAGGGTGAAAAAATACCCCAATATCACCCTGAGGGGAGACAGGGCGTGCAGGAGGCTTGGAGCCCTTCTTTTTGGTAGCTTTCCCCATAGTACTGATGAAATGCCAGTTATAACAAGGCAATTAGTTGAGGAGCTCAGAACAACACATCCTTACTCGTCCATGTTCATGCCACGCCCCCCCGAGATTTTTTTTTTTTAAATGATCATTTCTTACTGCATTTTTATTCTCTGTTCCCAAAAGGTCATTTTGCTGGTTTTGCGGTGAGGAGACTTTAAAAGACACCAATTGTACATGGTTTCATGAAAAAAACTTATTCCATTTACTCACTTCTTCATTAAAATTTTTCTCACTGTCAATGGTTTTGGGGTAATGGTGCTGAGAGATACAGCTATAATCAAGGTCCTTTGGAACAGAAATATGGCTTCTAAGTGGCATTTCTCCCTCACAATTTTTAACAGTGGCTGAGAAGTCATTTTTATAATTGTTTTGGCTCATGCTGCTGTGAAAAACAGCTATCCTACAGGTCCTATTTTACAAAACGTGGTTTCTAACAGACATTTGTTATTCACAATTGTCAACAGTGGCCAAAGGGTCATGTTTTGAATTTTTGGGGGCATTTTGCTGTGACATACAGCTATGCTACAGGTCCTATTTTACAAAATGTGGTTTCTAACAGACATTTGTTCTTCACAATTGTCAACAGTGGCCAAAGGGTCATGCTTTGAATTTTTGGTGGCATGCTGCTGTGACATACAGCTATACTACAGGTCCTATTGTAAAAAATTTGGTTTCTAACAGGCATTTGTTCTTCACAATTGTCAACAGTGGACGAACGGTCAAAGGTCTTAGCTCACACTTCTGCTTGCACAGACTGTTTTCGTTGCTGCACCATAAGGGCTTTTTTTGACGTGTTAATAGATGACGGACGCCAGCCCTGGCTCTCACTGCACCCACTGTAACTCCGGCCCTGCTAGCTGAACTTGCGTGATCACGTTTATAGCCTCACCCGCCTTGATCAGTAATTTTATCAACCCACTTGACAGTAGAATCCAGGATTTTCAGACAGGCCTCGTTGACCAACTGGGGACATCTTTTTTGTTTGCTTCACATTCTAATGTCTTAGTGGAACAATGTCACCGGTAGAATGGCAAGTAGCTCTAGTGGCAGCGGTATTGGAATTTCTTTTTATTTTTAATACAGTTTATTTCTTTATGGTCCATAAGGGCACCTGTGCAATTTTTGGGTCATGCTGCATTACAATATATGGATAGTCAATGTCTATATCACTATAAATTTTTTCAAAGACTTATTTCCCGGCACTTTTAATCTTGGGTATGCGGTTTGGGGGTCATGCTGTGTCAATGAGGGGGATAGTCAATGTCCCTCAACTAAATGCTGCTTTAAATATTACTCCCTTCAAGCACTTGGAAATCTGGGGGGTCTTGTAGTTTTAAAGGGTCATGTGCGGTCCAGGACAGGGATATCAATGTCCGTTCAACTAAAATGGTTGTTAAAAGATCCTTTTTCCAGCACTTTTTAACTGGGGGTCAACAGGTTTAAGGTCAGCGCGGTCCAGGACAAGGATAGTCAATGCCCCATTAAAACAAAAGGGGGATCAAAGACTGCTTTTTTCCCCCAGTACTTTTTATCTGTGGTCCAACAGGTTTAAGGGGGTATGCTGCGGTCCGGGGACGGGATAGTCATGTCCAGTCAACAAAAAAGGGGGTTTCAAAGACCCTTTTCGGCAATTTTAATCTGGGGTCAGAAGGTTTAAGGGCCCATGCTGCGGGCCCAGGAAAAGGGGGGTACAATGTCCCGTTCAACTAAAATGGGGGTTTAAAAGATTTTTTTTCGGCACTTTTTAATGTGGGTGAAAGGTTAGGGTATGCTGCACCCCGGGATGGGCCTAGTCAATTTTCCCAGTTCAACTAAAATGGTGGTTCGAAAACCTTTTTTCCAGCATTTTTTTTATCTGTGCGTAAGCAGGTTTGAGGGGTATGCGTGGTACAGGACAGGTATATCAATGCCCAGTGAAACTAAAATGGGTGGTTAAAGACCCTTTTTCCGAAATTTTTAAATTATGTGGGTCTGCGTTTAAGGGTCATGCGCGGCCAGGACAGGCATAGTAAATGTCCGTTCAATAAAATGGTGGTTGAAAGACCCTTTTTCCGGCATTTTTTAAATCTGGGGTCAGACAGGTTTAAGGGTCAGCTGCGGTCCAGGAAAAGGGGATGTCAATGTCCAGTTCAATAAAATGGTGGTTGAAAGACTCCTTTTTCCGGGGCATTTTTAATCGGGGGCCCACGGGTTTTTTGAGGGTCATGTGCGGTACAGAACAGGTATGTTCATTGTCCGTTAACTAAACATGGTGGTTCAAGATCCTTTTTCCCGGAAATTTTTCAATTTGTGGGTAGACAGGTTTAAGGTCATGCTGCGTTCCGAACGGGGAAGTAAATTCCCCATTTTAACTAAAATGGTGGTTGAAAGAATCCTTTTTGGCATTTTTAATCTGGGGGTAAAGTTTTTTTTGAGGGTCATGCTGGGGGCAGGGCCTCGCCGAGTGCCCCCCTGCTCTGTTCCCCTTACGTCCTGTGCCCTGTCCCCTTTTTCGGAAACCTATTATTGCTTTCTTGATATATAGTAGATTTTGGGCCCCTCATCGTTTTTCTAGCTGGCGGACATTCCCCCTGTCGGGCTGCACTTCATTTATTTGGTCATTTTTTGCCCCCGTAATGTCCAGATAAGGAAGTTGAAGCGATTCTAAGAGTGGCGTTGCCCTTGGTTCTTTTAAAAAAACACAACATTGTTTCTTTACCAAACCCCATTTCCCTCTCATTTTTAAGCATGGCAAAATGTTCGACCACCCCAAGGTCTCTGCAGCCAGGAAAAGTGTTTTTACGCTTTTTGCCGCAAAAAAATTCGGGTTTTGAAACCTTTTTTGGGTGAAAAATTCGGGGGGAAACGGCTGAACGAATTTTCGAAATTGCTTAAGTATTTTTAAAAGATTCCCTAAGCTGCTGTAACCCACCCCCAAAAACTAATCTAAATCACAGCTTTTCCTGTTAAAATCGCTGAAAAAACAAATTTTGCCGCATGCATGCAAGCAAGCAGACGAAGCAGTCTGTACAGTACAGCAGTGAGCTGGAAGTGGCTTTCACAAGGGAATCAGTGAAATTATAAAAAGGGATGTGATTAGCAGCCCTGAAGCCCCACCCTCAGTTATGACGTTTTTCACACTTCTCTGTGCTCTGCACTGACTGGATGGCCACTAAAAGTAAAGGAAGCAGCTAAAAATTAAACTAAAAAATGGGATGTTGATTGCGAAATTTTTCTCGAACGAACGTAAAAAATTGGTTTAGTTCGCATTCTAAAAAAACGAGAAAATGCTCAAAGTACTTTTCTGGGGCCCTGGTTTGGTCAATACCACTTCCAATATCATATATAGAAGGGGGTTGTTTAATAAGTGTTTCTTGGTTCCCTTTTTAAAAATGCCCGTACAGTAATGGGATTCACTGGGGGCCCCCACCAGACACTTCACCCAGCAAAAAACCCCTTTTTGCCAAAAAAGCAACCCTCCTGATACCTTCCTCAAACTAATACTGGTATTCTTTGTATCCACACAGCAATGGGACCCAAACACAGTAATAATGCACCCATTGTTTCCACCACTCATAACACCCACTTTGTGCCCATCACAAAGTTTTTTGCCCTTTTTAATTCCTTACATAGCAGCAATATCCTTTTATGTTCCTCCATAGTTATATGCCCCATTTGGGCCACCGATAATACCCCTATTCAGTGAATGTATAGGGGGAAATATTCTGTTACTTCATGTGAGAAATATATGAGGCTCCAATTAGGATTATTGCTATATAATTTTTTTAAGAAAAATGGTAATTGGGGAGAAAATTTATATTAAAACATTGAAACCAGAATTTTTACACAACTTTAAAAATAACATATTATTTTTTCTCACATTCTGAAAAGAAATCAAAATAAACCTTTCCCCCTCAAAGTCAATTGGGAACCAAAATTATTTTTTTGGGAAACATCTGAGTTATTAAAGCAACTGTGGTGTATTTTAATTCAACCAAAAACAACTGCTTTGTGTGTAACATCATGGGGAAGTCTAAAGATATCCGCCAAGATACCGGGAACAAATTGTGAACTTGCAAAGTCGATCAACCTTTGGGTAAATTCCCTGATACTTAAAGATGCCCGTTCATCTGTACAAACAATTTAGCAAGTACAAACAAATGGGAGTGTCAGCCATATACCCTCAGGAAGGAGTGGGACTGTGTTTTAGAGATGAATGTATTTTGGTCAAACATTAATATAACGAAAGAAAAAAGCAAAAGACCTTTGAAAATGCTGGCAGAAGTGGAAAGATTGGGTCTTTTCACAGTGAAGCAAATCTGTATAAATCGGACTGAAGGCCCCCTTCCCAGGAAGAAGCCTTACCAAAAAAACATAAAAAATGTAGAGGGGGGGGGCGAATTGATTCTAAAAAAGTGGTTTTTTGTTTTTAAAATTTTCAGGAAAACTTTGGTTCTGAACGAAACTGAAGTTTGGAGTAATTTTGCGGGAAAACAAAAGCATGTTTTTAATTGAAAAATGGCTGCAACACATGGCTTTTACTGGGGCAAAAAACCCCTTGGGAGGAAAAAAAAGGAACATCCTCAATGACATGTGCGAGATGAACCAGAGCCCGGGGGTTTCTGTGACGTCACTGATATAAAGCCCCGGGGCGCGACCCCGGGAGCCCCCCTCCCTTCTTCGCCGTGCTGTCTGCTGCAGCTCCAGTAGCTGAGTTCACACAAAAGACTTATTTTTAATAGGTTTTTTTTTTGGGGGGTGTCACAGTTTTTATTAGGATGCTCCCCCTCCATTCTTTTTTTGATTTTGTGGGGTTTGGAATTGAAGTCCATGTGCTCCATTCGCTGCATTTACTTTTTTAATGCTATTGTCATTTCGGCGCACATTAAATTTTTTGGGGTTTTTAAACCCTGTTTTTGCTTTTGTTTTCATTTTAAAGAAAACGCTTTTTTACATCCAAACGTTAATTTTTCTATATTGTTTTTTGCGCAATTTTTACCCAAAGAGTTAATTAAGCGTGTTTGTTCTATTGTATTCGTAAAAGAAAAAGTTTTTTAAAACCCCAAAGAAAAAAATTTTTCCTGTGATTCCTGTAGCTAATTTTACCCAAAAGGTTAAATTAAGTTGTTTTGTTTTTGTAGTCAATTAAATAAACGGTGTTATTAAACCCCAAAGACGAAATTTTTCCGGGTGATTCCTTTAGGAAATTTATATCCAAAGGTTTTTAAGCGTGTTTTCTTTTGTAGCAGAAAAAGAAACGGTGTTTTTCAACCCCCAAAAGGACAAAAATTTTTCCTGGTGATTCTGTAGCATAATTTTATATCAAAGGTTTTTTAAGCTTTTTTTGCTTTTAGTCAGAAAAAGAAAGCCTTTTTAAAAACCCCCACATCCCCAGTTAATTTGGGGTTTTTGATTGTTAGTAGGTCTCAACTTAACCCCAATACTTGACAACCCTACCCAACAGTCGGTGGGTTCGTCAGATATAACTCTTAGGGGGGAATCCCCCCGGGAACAGGTAGCGGCCCCTCATGCCCTAAACCCCGCCTCTTTTTCCCGTTCGGGTCCCTCAGCCAAAAAAAACTAGTATGTGGTCTGGGCTCGCACCACTTACAGCCACGAACAATTTGAGGACAGTCAGCAGCTACTTTGAAATGAAGGGGTGGGGTAGAACCCCCTGCTTTGCAGATTGATTGGAGAGGGCATGGGGGTTTTTTGGGGAGCGTTCGCCCCTGCATCCCAAGACCATTGAGGGGGACAGCAGTGAAACCCAAAACCATGAAGTTAAACGTGTGGTTTTAAAATCCAGTTTTGCGAAAACAGTTTGTTAAAATGTGTTTTGGGGAACTTGAACTTGGGGGGGCCAAATACAGGAATTTTTTTGGTGTTTTTTTTGATTCTGTGACTTTGTTGATTAAAATTCAGTACAAAACGGAATGGGACAAACAAAAAAAGAAAGCATATGCAAATGCTGCAAAACTGGCTGTGACTGAAACTTTTTCCCATATAAAAGAATGTGAATCGATTCCAAAATTACAGAAAAGAAAAAAACACAAGCCCTTTTGGAGGCCCCCCCCTTTTTTAACGGTGGAACAAATTACACCAAAAAGATTTCAAGTGGTTTAAAAAAAGGTTGATAAACGTAATTTTTTCATAAACAGAAAAACAGGGGTGTAAAAGGGAAAGTTTGTGAACTTTTATCTAGGTGTTCCAGATTTTAAAGCGTGGAAATTTTTGCGCATTTTAAGGGAAAAGGCCCCTAAACAAACCGCCCCAAGAATATAAAATAAATAATATTTAAAAATTTTTAGGAATAGGGAAAAAGGTTCCCTTTAGCCCCGGGGGTGTCATATTGTGACCCTTTCCCTTGCCTCGTCCCTTTACCACGAACCCCTTGCCGCCTGTCCCGACCTTACCCTTTCCCCGACTCAAGTTTGCCTTATGTTTTGTACCGGGTACACCCCGGCTGCCACCCCAAACAAGTCCCGTCAGGGGTAGCGACCTGGGTAGACTCCCACCGCAGGGAAATCCATCCCGCTTTGCCAGGCTTTTTTAAAAACGGGAAGTACTTAGACCCCCTCCCCTTTGGGGGTTTGGGGTATTTCCCCTCACCTTGCGGGGGTCCGTGGATCCCTACCGCTGTCCGAACAAATGAAGCATTGGAAAATTTTTTATTCATCCTGTAGTCCTGGGATGCCAAAAAAACGCAGTCCCATAAAAGGGCATGAGCAAAAAGGGAGGTGTCACGCTGAGCTGCCACTGGCCGAAATTAAATTACACTGGGGTGTACTCCTGTTCCGTTGGTCCAATAAACCCTAATGCCTTTCTCCGTTCATAGATTTTTTCCCAAAAAATTTGGGGGCTGGAAATTTCCACCGTTTGGAAATGTACATATCACATATGTTGGGGAGGCCGGTCTACAACTGCGCTTAAGGAGGGGGGTGATTGTGTGTAAAAAGGGTGAAGGCATGCAAAGTTTTCCTGTCCCCTTTAGAGTCTTGCAGTGGGTTAAACTTGAACAACCAGATTGGGGCATTTTTTCTGTGTGTGACTTTTTGGGTTGCCCAGGGGAATATTCCTGTCCACTGGATCATTTAAAAAGTTTAAGGGGGCCCTTTCTTGTTTTCAATTTTCCCCCTGTTAATATATTTATTCGTTCACAAAATTTTCCCCCTGTTAATATATTATTTTTTTTCTCAAATTTTCCCCCTTTCAATAATTCCCCCCGTTTTATATTTTTTCCTGTTCATCAATTTTCCCTGTTAATATTTTTATTCCTGTTCATTTAAAATTTCTCCCGTTCATCAGTTCCCATCGCCCCTTACCCCTTTTGCAGTTACCCACCCCAATCTCCGCCGCCTGCCCTGGCCTGTTGGCCTGACCTTTGATTCAAGTTTCTTTTACATTGGTTTCCCCGCTGCGCTTCAGCTGCCACCGCGGGTAGTCGCGCCGGGGGTGGACCTGGAGGAAATCCCAACGGAGAAAGTCCATCCTGCCCTTGCGGGGGTCTGGGGAAACCCGGGGGGCCTACTTAGACCCGCCCCCTGGGTGGCGCTACCCAAAACCCCTTGATGTTGATGCAGGGCCCTGGTGCCACATTAGGTCCCGGTCAAAGCTTTACTTTTCCACAGTTCTACATATAGTTATGTTCAAACCCCCTCTGGTGTCTCATCAAAAAATGGCACACGTGAGTAGGTGATTTTTTCCCCAAAGCTCCCCATGACTGACGTTAACGCCGCGAATGGTGAGCCCCCCTGCCGCTATTTCAGGGGCCTGCAAAGTGGGTGGTTAAATCGTGGCCCTTTGGTCCCAACCTCGCATTTCGCCCCCTGCTGACCCCGGCCAAACTACCGACTTACGTTTCCCCATGCCTGACACCAAGCTGTTGCTCCTTTCCCAATGATAATGATGAAGCCCTTGTAAACTGTTGGTCTGTGTCCTATAGCATCACATAGCTTTCAAAACCCCAGTAGCTGATAACCCCCAATTTAAATCTCCGGCACAACAAATTCTACGTCCAGATTGTCTGTATTTCCCAAAACCTCCTTCTCCCCCCTTCCTTAAAAAATTTAAAGTAGAGAAAATGGAATGCTTTCCAGGGCCGGACAATGGGGGGTCGAGGGTAGGGACTGCGTAAGGCACCACTTAACCCAGGGAGAAAAACGGGGGCACAAGGAGCCATGGGGGTGGGCTGAAATTTTCCAATTTTGGGGGCACTGTATGCCTTGTTTAACTAGGGCACTTTACCTTTGTCCCGCCTTGCTTGCTTCACCCGATCCCAAATGCGATGGCTACATCGATTTGTGTTTTCCGACGCTGTCCACCCCTAACCCCCCATTGCAAATCTCCTCTCATATTTGCCTGCTTCTGCAAGAAGCATGGTTTTTCCCCACTCTTTGTTGTCCCCGTCCTCAAAAATTTTGTCCTCACCGTTTTTAAAAGTCGCAAAGGCCACGCCAAAAGTATTCTCTGGCGTGGGGAGGAAAAGGGCAAGGGGGGTTGAGGACAGGTGAGAGCCCCCCCCTGCCCTGGGCCAGCCAATAGGGTTGGTGTGTGGACAAACCCACCGACTCTGGGGTGGGGTTTTCAGATCCCATCGGGAAAAGTGTTTTACTATGTGTGGTCAACAATGGCCCCTAATGACATGGAGTGTGGCCTAAAAAGGGGGACTCTTTTGGGGTCTTCCCCCTTTCCGTCGTGATTTTTTGCAGCTCCGGGGACCACTTCTGGTTTTTTTTGAAAGGTTCGAGGATCTTGCCCTGTTGTTTTTTTCTAGCTGGCGTGCCCTGACTTTTTTTTGGCTTCATTCCGCTTTAGATTTTTGGTCAGTTTTGCCCCCCGTTTAAATGCCCAGGAAATTGAAGGGTGAACGACTAAGAGCGGCGGCAGTATGTGGTTTCTACTAAAACACAAATTGTATGAAAACCAAAACCCAAACTCTCTCTGCTATTTTAAACATGGCACAATGTTCTACAGCCCCCTACAGGCTCTACAGCCAGTAAATAGCTGTTTTTTAACGTGATTCTTTCAGACGAAACTGATTTTTTGAGAGATTCGCCCATCTCTAATAAAATGCTTAATGCTTGCAAATGTGCACAGGAAAAAAGATTTACATTTTTGGAAAAATTCCCTTGGGGCTGACAAAACTAAATTGAATGCTTGGCCTAATCAACTTGTTTTGTTTGGAGGAAAAAAAAAAGAGGGCGTTTTAAACCCAAAAACCCTCCCAACTTGAAACAGGGAGGGGGGGCAGCATCATGTTGTTGTGTTGTTTTGCTGCATGAGGGACTGTTGCACTTCACAAAATAGATATAATCATGAGGAAAGGATTTTGGACAATTTGAAGAAATCTCCCAAAACATTAGCCAAAAAGTTAAAGTTGGGCAGAAATGGACAGAAATATTCTTCTAAATAGACAATGACCCAAGTACTGCAAAAAAGGTTACAAAATGGCTTAAGGATAACTAAAATCAATTTTGGAGCGGCCACACAAACCCTGATCTCAATCCCATTGAAAATGTATGGGGGAAAGCAGAAAAAGGGCCGGGTGAAGCAAGGCACCTACAAAAAATGGCCGTTTAAAACCATTCTTCAGGAGGAAAGGCAAAATTCCTGACAAATATTGTGAAAGCTTGTGGAAGGATCCAAAAGTTTGACCCAAGCTACGTTTAAGGGCAATGAAACCAAATATAATGAAATGTATGTAACTTTTAATTTGAGAAAGAAAATTAAAATGCCTTAAAAATTCTCTCTCATTATTTTGGCATTTGGCACATATAAATAATTTTGGTTACTAATTGACCTAAAACAGATAAGGTTTATTCTGCTTTTATGTCAGATAGTTCGAAAAACATGCATATGCATCTTTATATATAGTGTATATAAAATTCTGATTTAAACTGTACATGTATAAGTGAGTTTGGACAGAGCACTGATTACTTTAACACAAAACATAACATTCAAGATCTTCCCAACTGAAAATGTCTCACAACCCCACTGTCAATGGGAGTTCCAAAAACAGCCGAGGGAGAGTGCTGAAGTGTACAAATGGGGAAACTTTTAAAATGGGCCCTCTCCTGTTTCTCGAGGCCGGCTTGTTGTGAGCTATGAGACAATCTGAGACCTGTAAATAGTGGTATGGGAAAAAAATTTAAAAAGGGTTTAGCTTATGCTATGTGAGGGGGAGGAGGATTGGGAGTTTAGCATTAAACATGGTTTCCTCTTGTATAAATAGTGTTCAAAATTATAACAGCTCTCATTGCCGGGGAAAAAGCTTTATTGTCACTGGTCTCCTGATATAAATAACAGCTGGACCAGGCATTTATCAGCCGGTAACAACCCTCATTACCCCTGACATCTAAAAGCCACATTTCATTTGCCCAAGATATAGCCTCGGGATATAGCAACAAGCTGTTACATCAGTTGGTTGTAAGCCAGCATGGTGCACCACACGTAACTGTATAGCTGGCACCCTTTATAAGCCTTATCTAGATTATATAGTTCAACCACAAACTTATCAGAGAAGCCAATTACATGATAATTGTTATACTAATAAGTACCCCCTCATATATAGCAGGCATGTGAGTGGTTGTTTATCAGTATTTTTGCAATCTACCTTGTGTTGTATTGTGTCCTGTGTGAACTGGTACTTGAATGTGCAGTTTTTTTTGCTTGCCATTTGCCTCACTCCACCTAGTGGATGGTGTGTGAGCGACTGTTCTTCAGTGAACTCCACCTGTTATTTTTTTCCATGTAGCACTGGGGCTTGCATTGCCTCCTACCGGGACTAGTTTATTGTCCAGCTATTGAGCTGTAAGTATGTGTTTTTAAATAACTACCACTATGTTCACTATCATTACCATGAGAATCTGACCCACCTGTTTTATAATAGACTAATAATAACAGCATGAAGTATATAATACAATATGTTTAGATAATTTTTATCAGAATCTGAATAGCACAGAAAGATAAAATATAATTAATATTTTACCTTAGTTCCTGGAGGTTGTGTAACGCGGGTGCAAGTCTCTCTAATCCCACAGTGTCTATGGAACATCCAAAGAAATTTAGTTTTTCTATATTTGTGCAGGTTTCCAGAATAAATGCTAACACTGTGCAGTCTAGAGCCGACATGTGAACAAGAGAAAGGTCAAACCTTCTGTACCATTTTAACGACTCCAGCACAAGAGCCTTATTCCGGGTCTCAAATAGGTAGAAGAATGTACTTAGAAGATCTTGACTTTTGTCTTCACTTTGCCTCACCCTCTGTTTTGGCCTGAATATTTTCTGGAGAAGACTTTTCTTCAGAATCTCTTGTTCTGGAATGAAGTCCTTCAGCCAAGTGATGACATCTCTGGAAGCCTTAGATCCTTGGTTGTCCAGGTATCCACTTAGTATTGACCTGGTGGAGCCGTCTGATAGACCACACAGGAAACGGAGGAATATTTCACCACGTCCATCAGAATAGGATTTGGCTTTTTGTAGTGATTTCTTTAACTTCTCATGAGAATAATCAGCATAATGCACCAGGGCAGATAAGAATTCCTGGACCGTGAGATGTAAGAAGGAATAGGTCCCAGACTCCTCCGATTCCATCATAAAACTTGATAAGAGCTTTGACTTATTGTCCACAGAGAAAGATTCCAGATCTCGATCATCAAAAATAATCATGTGATTCAGGGGATCATTTTCTCCCCATCCCCCAAATGGAGCGCAGGAGTTCTGGCGTATCTTTGTGCGACTGTGAGGGGAAGGGATGTTGGCCACAATTGGTAAAGAGTGTGTCTTTTTTTGGGTAAAAATTTGCCAGTGACCATACTTGTTCCCTGAAGCCTTGGATAACCTGTACAGATGACCCAAAAAGGAGGAGGTAACGAATGTTACAAGGAGTCATTGCTTCACATAATTAAAAGCCTTTTCTCCCAGCTCGGGGTGGGGGAAAAAATTTTTTTGAAGTAAATTCTCTTTTCTGAAAAAAAACCCAGTAAATTTACTATTTGGGGAAGACTGTACGTCATTTGAGGCAGTCGGGTTTGGGGCGAATGGTCTAGCACAGAACAGCCATTGAAAAGAATTTTCTCACCAAACTAACGCAATCTGCCCCCAGTGTTGGCAGTTAGGTTGAGACACAAGTGCCCTGTGGAAATCCATTGTATGATTGTTTTCAAAAACCATCAAATATAAAGAGAAGTTTCTTGGACTTGTAAGATTTTCCCCAGCTCCTCCTCCAGATATGGGTATTGCTAAAGGATTTTTGTCTCAGAAAAACCTTACCCTTCCAGCTGTGAGTTCCAAATTTGAAGAGAAAAAAAAAGAGAATCTTTGATGAGCTCCCCCTGACCCAGTCTAGAAAAAACTTCTGTTTTCATGTGGTTTTTCCCTCCCCCAAGGCACTCCGTCCCCATTCCCACATGGGGCACACGTTAAAAAGCGGGCCCCGGGAACTTTGTTGGGGAAAAGGGCCTGTATCTGCTTTGGGTTTCCTTTAAAATTGCTCATGTTTTCCCCTGTCTTTTGAGTATTTTGGGGTTCCCTAAAGTGTCAGTGGGACACGATGGGTTCACAAACGTTGGGACATGGGAAACTCCCCTCCCCCGGGTTTAAACCCTGGAGGTTTGTACCTATCAGTTTCTTGTTTTTTTATATAAGTGTTTCTTGTGACAGTCGGGAAAACTCTATGAAAAAAATAGAAAAGAAAATTCAATCAATGAATTGGAAGCAAAACTGAATATTTTGATGCAAAAATGGCAGAAATCTTCAATGAATCTGCGCATTTAAATGTTTTTGGGTTGGCCCTTTTAAAGAAGAAAAAAAATTTTCCCCAAAATGAAAATAAAAAAGTTTTTTAAAAAAAAAAAAATAAAAAAAAAAAAATCTGTGATTCTGTAGAACATGTAAAACAACTTGCTGGAGTCCATTTTTTATTTTTTTATTTTTTATTAAGTGTCACACTGAGTTTTTAAATAGTTTTCATGTCAGGGTGTTGTCAAATTTGTCAAAAACATCGGCCAAATCTATGAAGTGTATTCAAAAACATGAATACATTGCTTGACTGGTCATCGTTTGTGGGCCGTGGTATGTTTGTTATGTTAAGGGGGCCCCAGTTGACCCCAGCAGTAAAGTTGGAGTGCAGTAGTGCACAACATGTTCTCCTGTCAGGGTCTGCATGTAGGGTTATACTGTGGGGTAGGGGGGGTGTCATGGTCTTCTTGCATTTTAAATCAGTGCAGCAGTGAGAAGATAGGGAAGGAGAAGTTGTCCTGCAGAGAACCTGGAAAGGAGATATCAATCGGGTGCGGGAAAGGCTGAAATAGGACTGATTATATTTGCCTTTATTGCTTGTACTATATACTGCACTACTTATGTACTATGGTATATTGGCATTTAATTTATCTCTTATTACATCCTGCCTGTGACAGAGCAATAGGAGTACAATCATGGCAGTCCTGAGGACCTTTATTAGGCCCCCATTGCCATGACAACCAAACAGCCCCCAATGATCATAGGGAGGGGGACACTGCCATTCGCAGGCTCATTTTCTAATCGTTTAGGTGTTGTGGTCTTGTTCACAGAGACATCTTAATGGTTAAATACCCGGGATATATACACATTTTTTTGCTCTTGATTCATGGAAACTCCTAGAATCTTTCCTATAATGAGTTTATATAATGTCCTCTTACCTTTTAGTTCTGGGGGGAGTTGGTGCCCGAGTTCATCCAGAAGGATTTCCTGTACCAGAGAGTCACCTAATAAGAAATGACAGCTGTGAGAAACTTTGTAGAGTGAAGATATCATCAGCGCTGGATGTGGAAATAGGATATAAATATGAGATTATACAAAGCCCGGAGCAAGGTGTAAGGGACTAACGAAAAGTAAAGTTTCCACCTCCTTATGTGTAATGTGCTGGTGATCATACAGCATCAGCGGTGAATAAAGTATTTTTTTAATCATAATTAGGAAAATTTCACCAATGGCAGTTTGTTTTTACAAATGCAGCATGCTGTAGAGGTGGCCTGTTTCAGGCACCTTGTGGCATTTTCCTCATAGACCTCCACTGTTATTTTTTTTTGCAGGAAAACAGTTAAACCACAGTTAAACTTTTGTGACATTTTTTCAACTTTACAAATCTTGGGATCCAAAGAGAAATCATTAAATGACATGATCTAGGGGATCCATAATTGTGATGAAAAAAGCCCCTACAAAAAAATGCCCTATACATATTGGGGGGGTTTTAAAAAATACTGTCAACAATAGACAGTACAAACTTAGACTAGACAGTCGTACAATACACCACAGTAAATATTTTTTCTACTGTGATAACTGACACTTAACATTTTGGCTAAGTTTAACCTTTATTTTTGGGCCCCACTTTTTTGCCACTTTTAGTGCATGTTGTCACATGTGAAGCCCCAACCATTTTCATGAAGCCACACTTCTTTTACAGGAACCACGCCTTCTTTTTCTAGACAAAGCACAGAAACGTTCTAAAACAAGTAATAAATCTGGTATAAAGTCTGTATGTCAGACTGCTGGCACAACAAATGAGCCCCATTATTTAAAAACAAAAAACAAAACAGCACCTCTGTCTGTGTCCATTACTGTAAATCATCCAGCAGGGGAGCTTTATTATTGTGGTTGATGTAAGGTATGAAAACTCCTATGTCGTAGCGGACACATCTCATACACAATGTTACCTCTGTGGTGGAGTTCCTCCAGTACAGCGCCCAGGACAGGGGAACGATGTCGCTTCTGTAAGGCATGAAGGCTAACCCACAATGCGATCAAAGCTTCTCTTCCTCTGTCAAATATATCCTTCAGTAAAATCCGGGCCAAGGTTTTTCATCCATGTTCTAAAATCCGTTTTTTTTGGAAAGAAAGAAAAGGATCAAGGTAAGGTTTTTTAAACAATGCAATAATAAAAAGGGTTCTATTTAAGTGATTCGGGTCGGGCTTCTCTATAATGTGCTCGTCCAGAGGAAGAGAAATCTATGGAGATTACAGCTCACAAACTGATTATTTCCTAGGATCTAATGTATGTGTGTGGGGGAAGGGGTAATTACACCACCTACACTGGATTATACACGTTTTGGGTGTCCTCCATTATACATAAGCCTCTGCTTTCTACTAGACTGGAGATTGTTCTGAGCCTAACTCTGTGATATGAAGCAGAACTGAGATTCAACCTCTTCGTGTGAAATTTTTTAAATAATTTGAATAATGTTTTCCTGACTTTGGTTTTGTATGGAGATCATGTGCCAAGCTTCAGAGTGACTACTGACGTATCACTATTGGCCATTGAACTATTTCTCGCCGTCTCGGGACGTATCAATGATCAAGTCAGGTTCAGAATCCCACTTGAGTTTATACATTTAACGCTTCCAACTGAGGCCTATTTTTTTCACTTTAGTTTTTCCCTCCTCGCCTTCCCAGAGCCATAACTTTTTTTATTTTTCATCTATATAGACATATGAGGGCTTTCATTGTACCACAGGATATACTGGGTAACTGCAAAAAAAAGTGGGGCAAAATGAGAAAAAAACATACACAAAGTTTGTGAGTGTTTTGCTTCTACGGAGTTCAAACTTCAGTAAAAATAGTGTGTTATCTGTATTCTACAGGTTGATACAAATTCAGAAATACCAAACATGGAGAGTTTCCGTTCTGTTTTGGTACTGTAAAAAAATTTCCCAAACTTTTTTCTATTTCTGAAATTTGTGCATCGGCGCCATTTTCTGCGCAAAAACTTTTTTTACTAACACTATGAACTTTAGGAAGCAGATTTTTTGCGGGCTTAAGTGAACTTTTTATTGCTACCAGTTTGGAATACGTTACGTTTTTGATTAAATTTATTCCAATTTTTACGGGATGTCGAATGACCAAAAAAACACAATTTTTGGAGTTTGGAATTTTTTCTTCGGTGTGCAGCACACGGGATAAATTAAGGGCAGGGCAGGAAGTAGTAAAGTAGTAAAACAGAAAACATGGCGGCGATGGAAGTCTTCACAAGACTTCCAGCTGCAATGTTAACTGGTCGGAACCCCACAATTTTGCAGCGGGCACCCCCGATCGAAGGTGTTAAACAGCCACTGCCAACCCGCTATGTAACCACCAGGTGTTAGCTGAAATTAGCCCTGCGATCCCGTTAGAAAACCCTAACCAGCATTGGGTGTACCATAATCAAAAGTGGTTAAGGTGTTTAAATGATGATGGTTGCTAGTCAATAAAAGGAATTTTGATTACAAGTAGTGATAAGTGAACCCTAAAAAGTTTGAGTATGAGTCGAACTGTGAACTTAGAGGTGGCTCGATTGTCTTCGAACTCCCAAAAATTGAACCCCAAATTTTAAATCAATGGGAGAAGATGTTGGTTTAAATTTTTTTTCTTATACAGGTGAGGGGAAGCTAGAATTACTTTCCATAAGAGTAAACTGGATCCCTGGGAAAACTTCGGGCGGTTATCTGGGTTTGATGGAGTCCCCTGGGGGCAGGGAACATGAAAAGGGGAGCAGCCAGGTTTCGGTTCCCTACATCAGACGCGTCCATTTGGTAGCGAGAAACATGGCAACGGGAACAGCCAGGTTTCCCCGGGGGAAAAAAAAATTTGACGACGTAGCATTGGTGGGAGTGAGAAATTGTCAATGGGGAAAAAGCGAGATTGAGGATAACAGGGTTGACATTTGGTGGTAGTAAAAGGGGGTGGCATTAAAAAAAAAAAAAAAATTTTAAGGGCTAAAAGAGGAGGAGGGGATTAAAAGGGTAGCAGTGACATCAAGGTCAAAGGTTCTATTTTGAAATAATTCAGTTTAAAACGAAAAAGTCAAAAATTATTTTTTTTTTTTTTTATGAAACATTGTGTGTTCTTTTTGTCAAATTTTTAGAATATTTTTTTTTATTTAATTTGTGGTAAATATTAAAAAAAAAGCATAATAAATTTTTAATATTTTCCCCTCTTTGCCACAGAGACAGCTTCAGAAAAAAAAAAGTTTGGCTCAAGTACAAGAGGTTGTAAATTGGCTGCTGTAAAGTGGGTGGTCTGATGGTGCCTACATGCCCCCCCCTCCCCCGGTGCAAAAGGAGGAGAAAGGGGGATTGTAGACTCTTTTTAAAACCCCTGAATCACCATTTTGTTGGGATGAGAAAATATACGAGCGCTGTGTATCCCTGCTGAAAAGGGGTAACCAGAGTGAAATTGTGGTTACATTTATTATTGCATAGGTATGCGGAAGGGACGCACAGATATGTCTGAATTCCTGCTAAGGTTTCCCCAGGTACAGGGCCAATCCCAAAACCCCAGAATATATTAAATTTAGTTCAATGTGAATATTAGATTTGGTTAGGCAGGAGACAAAAAAAAAAATCTGAAAACCAAATCCAAAAAACCTTCAGAAAACTGAGCTTGTTGTCCCCTGCCTGTCAAAGGCTGCTGAAAAAGGGCCTTTTTTGGCACAATTTGTATTTTTTGGCACGGTTTTTGCTTGTTTCAAAATCTGGTTTTTTAAAGTCGCAAAAATGAAGCCATTTTATGTAACTCTCCTCAAAAATAAAAGAAAAAACTTATTATTTTATGTAATCTTGTAGTTAGTTTTAAGGATTTTGGCGCTTATAAATTTATCTCGCTTACGTTGCCAAAAATATGTTTTTTAATGGATTTTGGAGCTAAAATAAGTTTTTATGGATCTTGGTGCTAAAAAAAAGTATCTTGCTTTTGTCACTAAAATATTTTTTTTTATGGATTATGGCACTAACAAAATTATTTGCTTCTGACACAAAAAAAATATGCTTCTTTATGGATTTTAGCACCATAAAAAAAAAGATTTTTAGCAGCAAAATCCGTAAATAAAAAGTATTTTTGGCGACAAAAATTAGATAATTTAAAAGATCCAAAATTTATTAAAAAATAATTTTGTGTCAAAATTGTAACAAAAAATTTTTTGCGGCAAAATTCATAAAAAAATGTATTCTTAGCATCAGAAGCAAGATAACTTTATTAGCATCAAAATCCGTTAAAAAAAAGTATTTTAGTAAAACAATCCGTAAAAGAAAGTATTTTGCCCAAATTTGTTAAAAAAATGCATTTTTACGTCAGAGTGAGATAAATTTATTGCCCCAAAAACCCAAAAAAGGGAAATTTGTGCCCAAAAACCTAAAAAAAATTTTTTTTTAGCTCAGAAATGAGAGAACTTTTTGCGCAAAAACTGTAAAAAAAAGGATTTCAGTGGCAAAAACCGTAAAAAATAGATTCTAGCGGCAAAATCAATAAAAAGGATTCTAGGCCCCAAAACCTAAAAGAAACCCCTTTTTTTTACGTCGAAAAAGGAAATTTATTAGCGCAAAATCCGTAAAGAAAAGGTTTTAACACTAAAAATCATAAGAAAGGAAAACAACGGCAATATCTGAAAAAAAAAAAAAAAAAAGATTTTTAGCGTCAGAAGCGAGAGAATTTTATTAGCGCCAAAGTCTGTAAAGACGGATTTAGCCCAAAATCATTAATAAAAAAATATTTTTTGCGTCGAGGTGATAAATTTATTTATGGCAAAAATTTGTAAAAAAAATGATTCTGGCCCAAAAAAACAGGATAAATTTTTTTGGGAAAAATCTTGAAATTTTGCAAAATCATTGCGATGAAAGCTGATCACTTTTTTACTAAAAGGACATTGGACATTTGTATGCGAAATTTATAAGGTATAAAACCGACCCCTGCTGTTTCTGGAAGCTTGCGGAGCACAGGTGGCGAAGGAGCTTCAGAGTGTCCTCAGCCTTGGGCCCACAGTGTGGCTTCCTGTCCCTTTTAGCTGTGACCTGCAGAAACTGTGCAAGTGGGGTTCACGTGGGAGGGGCTGGGAGGGATGTAGCTGAAGAGATTCAGATGGGAGATTTCTGTACTCCCTATACACAGTGAGTGATTTATGGCAGCTTCCTGTGTGTCAGTAATTACAGAGCTGCTTCTATAGAGGGCAATGTTCTGTACACAGGGTCAGTAATAACTGTCTTAAACTCAACGGAAAAAAAAAAACATAAAATGAAAAAATTGCGGACTTTCCCCTTTTAAAACTTTTTAAAAATTTGCTGTTGGCAGCAGTAAAAACCCGTTTGTAGTAGTAGAAGGGACGGAAATACAGAATGGATGTAGTTTAAATGGGTAAAGTGGCCCCGAAAAGTTTCGACCCCTTTAATTTTTCAATTTTCATTATTGAGCCCTTTGGAAAGATCCAAAAAAGTTCTTTTTTTTGTCTTAATGTACACTCTGCACCCCCCTCTTAAAGCGAAAAAAACAGAAAAGTAGAATTTTTGCAAATTTATTAAAAATGAATAACTGAAAAAATACAGGGGGTAAGTTTTCAGATCCTTTGTGGACATCTATTTAACTACATGTTGTCCATTTCATTTATCCTCCTTTAAATGGTTCTATTTTTTATTGAATCCCAAAAAAACTGAAGTTTACTAGCCAAAAGGGGGTCCACCCAATACTGAGCAAAGGGTCTGAATACTTAAGAACATGTGAAATTTCAGTTTTACATGTTTAATACATTTGCAAAAAAAAAATCTACATTTCTGTTTTTTTTTTTCTTTCAAGATGGGGTGCAGAGTAACATTAATCAGCAAAAAAAAATTTCTTTTTGGATCTTACAATGGTTTCAATGAGGAAAGAGTGAAAAAAATTTAAAGGGTCTGAAAAACTTTCCTACCCCACTTTTTTCCATTCTGAAAGACTGCAAACAGTTTATAGTCAGTGACATTGGCAATCGGGGCAATAATATTAGGTCCGTTGATTATTTTGATAAAAGTAAATGATCCCCAAATTTTAGGGAAAAACAGTACGTTTGTCAGTTTCATCCGCCGTGTGTAAGGTCGTTCAGAGATAACGCTTGCTGCTGGGCAGGATAAAACTTCTATGACGTGATGAGCAAGCTCAGGCCATTCATACAGTTTGGACACCCAGAAGTTGAATGGGTCCAGATAAAGTCCAAAAACATCAATGTTGAGCCGCAGGTAGTCATGAACCCTGATCTTAAGGCAGTCTCTTTGTGTCCGAATGCTGCCCTGCCTTGCAGGTGTTGGTGAGGTGGTAAACATGGATTGAAAAATACCCCCCAGTAGGGTTATGCCACACTGCCTGCTGCTGCAGTTACTTGCCATTCTACTGCTGCAGTGTTGCTGACGTTGTTCCGTGACATTAAAATGTGAAGAAGACGCAACAGATGTCTCGAGTTGATCAGTGAGCACAGTTTGGGTGGGTGGATGGAAATTGCTCACTTTCTTCTTGTAACGTGGCCATCCAGTAATCGCTGTTCATTTTTATTGCCTTGATGCATGGCTCATGTTGCAGATAATGTAGCATCCAAACACTCATGTGTGAGATGCTGCTGGGATCTCTCAAGCCTCGGGGTCGAGGGGCACTAAACAGATCTTCCTCCTCTTCTTCCTCCTCCTCCTGTAATCCGTGTCAACCTCTTACCACTGAAAGGAAACTGGTACTGGTGGTGTCCACCTCTGCCTCCTCATCCTCCTCCACTTTCTCATCCCATTCCTGCCCATCACCAGAGCCCTGACTAGCCTCATGCGCTCTACTCTATGAGCTGAATTGCTGTCCTGCACCCGCCCTCCACCTAGAACCACCACCTAAGGCAGACCTAGATATTTGGGAAACATTTAGGCCTTCTACATCGTCCAGTGAGTAAGGCTTTGTGTCCGCATCTGTATCCGCCTCCTTCTTCATCACTGCTGGGACCTGCTGCTACAGAGTGCTTAAAGGGGATTTGCCACCAGACCAAGTACTGACCTCCTTCAGTATGAGAGCAAGATGTCAACAAATCACGCTGAGTCATGAAGCTGCAGTGGAGAGAGGGAGAGGGGAGGGGGGAGTGAGGAATCCAAAGGGAGCTTCTCAAAACTTAAGTGAACTAATAAACAGTACAACAGTGGATTCAATCCAGCAAGACACAGGCTCATACACTGCACTGTCAGGAGAAACCTTATATGCTAGGCAGCTTATGTAATGTAAACAAATCAGGCAGCAAGAGACAAGAGACGCACACAGACAGAGCACAGAGCCTGCATAACGGATCCTGTGACATGTTTACTCAAATAATCAAACTATAACTTGTGAATCCTGTATACAAAAGAGAACACCTATTCTAAACAGCAGATTGAAAGCTTCTTCATGTTCTCTGTCACCAGATAAAGCAGGGATCTAATAACACTACAGCTAGTTATTCTGTATACAAAAGAAAACATATTGCTACCCGGTGCCTTAAAAGACCATTCATTCTGCCTGTCATCAGATAAGAAGTGATTCACACAAGCGCGGCCTTTCAGCTCCTGGGTCGTGACTAGGGGAAGCTTTGTGGTAACCAAGGGGGGTTGAGAAATGCTGTAGCTCTCAGAGTTTTCACTTTTTTTAATCACATATATTTAGAAAAGTGATTAAATACCCATTTTGGAGGTTCCCACGTCAACATTACATGGTGGCAAAACCCCTTTAACGCTTGTTCCAGTAAAAATATGACCACAATGGTCATGCTGACAATGCCATTGTCCTGACTGACCATTTTGGTGGCCTCTTCATAACTGCCAGGGATGGTGCAGAGATCCTTCACCTGCCTCCACTCTCTATGGGTCAACACCCTAAGGTCCGCAAAACTGTTAGTCAGGCCATGCGCCTCTTGCCATACTGCATAATGGCATTACGCTGCTGCCACAATTACTGGAGCATGTGGAGGGTGGAATTCCAGAGTGTTGCCACGTCACAGATGAGACGGTTGATGGGGAGGCCCAGATGACGCTGCAATGCTGCCAGTCATGCCGAAGCAGGGTTTGAATGATGGAAGTATTAGCTGAGACATCGAGCCTTTATCAGCAGACAGTCAAGAGCGGGTAGCGCATAAGAAATTTCTGCACAACCAGTTTCATGACGTGTGCCAGGCAAGGGATGTCCGTAAGTTTACTGATCTTAAAGGGGTTTTGCCACCATGTAATGTTGATGTGGGAACCTCCAAAATGGGTATTTAATCACTTTTCTAAATATATGTGATTTAAAAAAGTGAAAACTCTGAGAGCTACAGCATTTCTCAATCCCCCTTGGTTACCTCAAAGCTTCCCCTAGTCACGACCCAGGAGCTGAAAGGCCGCGCTTGCGTGAATCACTTCTTATCTGATGACAGGCAGAATGAATGGTCTTTTAAGGCACCGGGTAGCAATATGTTTTCTTTTGTATACAGAATAACTAGCTGTAGTGTTATTAGATCCCTGCTTTATCTGATGAAGAAGCTTTCAAGCTGCTGTGTGTAGAATAGGTGTTCTCTTTTGTATACAGAATTCACAAGTTATAGTTTGATTATTTGAGTGAACATGTCACAGGATCCCCTTATGCAGGGCTCTGTGCTCTGGCTGTGTGTGTCTGTGTGCGTCTCTGTCAGCTCCCTGAGTTGTTTACATTACATTAGCTTGTTAGCAGATAAGGTTTCTCCTGACAGTGCTGTCTGAGGCTCTGTGTCTTGCTGTATTGAATCCACTGTTGTACTGTTTATTAGTTCACTTAAGTTTTGAGACGCTCCCTTGGATTCCTCACTCCCCCTCCCTCTCCCTCTCTCCACTGCAGCTTCATGACTCATGAATCATTACTCTGATTTGTTTACATCTTGCTCTCATGCTGAACGGAGGTCAGTACTTGGTCTGTTGGCAAATCCCCTTTAAGTGCAGCAAGGAGATTTTTCCTGTTTTCACACACCACCTTGCCTGGCGCCAGGTTCTTAGCACCTAGCCACTGGTCTGTCTGAGTGCTCAGAGCCATTCACAGCTCTTGACCTATGTGTTGATGATCTCCAAGACAAATTAATTTGAGAACGGCCTGGTTTCTCTTTCATCAAGGTTGGGGATCTGGACTCTGCACCATCCCTGCAGTGTTGTAAGAGTGTCGGCCGAGACCCATCATCACCAGAGGCACTGTCATCCACCAAACTCACCCAGGGAGCAGTCAGTGAGATGTAACACGCTTGACTTTGCATACTAGTCCATGTGTCCGTAGTGAGATGGACTTTGGTGGACACATATGCAGCCAACTTACTGGAGATCTTTTCTGCAACGTGGCTGGCCAGGGCAGGGACAGCTTTTATGGCAAAGAAATGCCTGCTTAGCAATTGATAATGGGGGCATGCCAGGGCCATGATGTGGAGGAACCCATCTGTGTCAACCAGGCGGAAAGGCAATATTTCCAAGGCCAACAGCCTAGCAATGCCAACATTCAGGCTTTTGGCTTTGGGACGGTGAGGGTGAATATGTTTCCTCTGCTCCCACACCTGATACGTAGAAGGCTGGATGCTGGACTGGCCGCTGTATGGCGTGCAGGTCAGACTGGTGGAAGGGGAAGGTGTAGGCTGTGTTGCTGGAGGTGGGAATCAGGCGACAGTGTCTGGGACTGGGGATGGTCCTTTCTCATGCTGTTCTGGCACATCGGCAGCAGAGGACCGCTTGGGCTTGGAAGTGGTGGAGGAGGAGGAGGCAGAAGATGTCATGGTGGTTGGAAGCCCAGGACAAGTGATGAACGATTGCGTCAACTATCGTCATTGGATCGATAGTCGATATCGTCAATTATCATGCCGATATCCGATATCCGATAATAGATAATCGCCGATGACCATTAAAGTCTATTGGAGAGGAACAACACCTTCATTCTTACACCCAAACAGGGATGGAAGCTGGAATTAACCACAACAGTAAAATGGATACGTGCTACATCTTAGGCAACAAGAGTCACAGAAAAAAAACTCACAGACTATTCACTATCCTTGTCTTGTACCACAGCATGACCCTTAAACCTGCATGACCCACAAATTAAAAAAGTGCCAGAAGGCAGTATTATTTGAACCATCATTTTACTTGAACTGGACATTGATTATTCCTGTCCTGGAACGCAGCATGAGCCCCAAACCTGCATGACCCACAGATTAAAAAGTGCCGGAAAAAGGAGTCTTTCAACCACCATTTTTAGGATGGAATCCCAGCACGTCTTTGTTTCTCTTTTTTTTTATTGTATTAAATGGATTGTCTCACTACAGGGATTGCTAGCTATGTTAAAGATCTTGCAAAAACAAGTCATTTTGCAATATGTGTCCATTAACAGTGTCCTACCTATTCCTGTTTAAGACAGCACCATCACCCTTGAGCCACTGTTGACAATTGTGAAGAACAAATGTCTGTTAGAAACCACATTTTTTTTATAATAGGACCTGTAGTATAGCTGCATTTCACAGCAACATGCCCCCAAAAATTCAAAACATGACCCTTGAGCAACTGTTGACAATTGTGAAAAACAAATGTCTGTTAGAAACCACATATTTTTATAATAGGACCTGGACTATTGCTGCATTTCACAGCAGCATGACCCAACAAATTATAAAAATGACTTCTCAGCCACTGTTAAAAATTGTGAGGGAGAAATGCCACTTAGAAGCCACATTTCTGTTCCAAAAGACCATGATTATAGCTGTAGCTCATAGCACCATGACCCCAAAACCATTGAAAATGCGAAAAATTCTAAAGATAAAGTGAGTAAATGGAATTCCATTTTTTTCATGAAACCTTGGTGTCTTTTACAGTCTCTTACTTCACAACTTTAAAGATTCGTTCTAGCAAAGCAGACTCCATATGATAATAAATAGGGTATATCAATAATAGCCTCCTATATATCATAAATTGGGTGCCATCGGAAGAAGGGATAAACTTGCCCTATTATCTCCCTAGAATGTTTGCACCACAATAGTAAGGTGGAGCACTCGCCCCGAAAAAGGGCGACCCCACAAAGATGCGTAGACTATAGCTATAAAATGCCTACCTTACCAATAAATCACCGATTTGACACGCCCCAACATGTTTCGACCCACCTTGGTCTCTTCAGGGTACCCAATAAGTGCTATATACAAAATCTGTGAATAAATAGAAAAAATAGAATTTAGATTTAGATCTTCTTAGACGTGAGACTTTTTGGATCTACACGTTAGGAACTTCATATCCAGCAGGACTGAATGAACAGCTGAATTTCAGCTGTTACTTGTAGAATATGCATACAAATTCCACACTCGATGATTTAATAACAAGTCATATATGGTCAGTATTGTTTAAACACTCAGTATAACATCATGTTTACCTCTATTTATGATACTGTGATTTGCACTCTTTTTATTTGTCTGTTTTCTTTTTGTTTTTATGCTCTCTATGCATTCTTTCTAGGTCTATGTGTCATATATATATGACACTGCCAAACAAGACCACGTAAATTCTTAGGCTGATAGAGTCTATGCTGTAGGCGGCATAATTAAGATCAACAGATATGTCTGCCCAATATGGGCATAGTAAACCGAGTCCCACTTTATAACAGCAGTGGTTACGGTTTTTACCTACAGCATCCACACTGAGGGCGGTAGCAGTCATCAGCTCCTGTCTTCTCAGGGCGGAAGTAGTATGGACGCATTACATTGCGTGCATAGTAAGGGATTCGTTTTTCTCAATGGGCGTTTTTCTTCTCTATTACCCGTGTTAAGGGCGGAAGTGACGCCCGGCTCTGGCCGTGGTTTGGGCGGAAGTCGTCACAAACGGATGCGGTGAGTGATCACATGACCGGACGGATGACCGGAAACACCGCTTCCCCGGCCTATTTAAGATTCCAATAGTAAGATGGTAACTGGCGGGCATATCATAGCCTTTCCAGAGACACCAGGAGCCGTACGCTCGGTGGTCTATCATAGGTTTTTGTTCTGCAATTTCCCACTGGGTGAGTACTTGTATCCTATTCATGCATTGTTAGGTAAATGTGTTTTCTTAATAATGGCCATACTTTAGTATTTATTCTATTGTGGTATGGTGATAAACCCTTAAATTTTGAGCTTGTACATATGGAGATGTGTATATATATATATATATATTATATAAAATATATATATAAATATATATATAATATATATATATATATATTAAATATGTACTTGCCTAGGTTTATTTTACCTTTTTCTATTTTTTCTATTTATTCACAGATTTTGTATATAGCACTTATTGGGTACCCTGAAGAGACCAAGGTGGGTCGAAACATGTTGGGGCGTGTCAAATCGGTGATTTATTGGTAAGGTAGGCATTTTATAGCTATAGTCTACGCATCTTTGTGGGGTCGCCCTTCTTCTTCGGGGCGAGTGCTCCACCTTACTTTTGTGGTGCAAACATTCTAGGGAGATTATAGGGTAAGTTTATCCCTTCTTCCGTTGGCACCCAATTTATGATATATAGGAGGCTATTATTGATATACCCTATATATTATCATATGGAGTCTGCTTTGCTAGAACAAATCTTTTAAGTTGTGAAGTAAAAGTTACGTTTTAATTTTCTGTAATTATTCTGCACACTCCATTTTTTTATATTTTTTCTTGTTGGTGTGATGGAGTAATTACCTGACTTAGGGCGACATGTATGAAGGGGCTTTACGCCAGTTTTCTGGCGTACACTGCGCCTCCCAGCCCGAATCCCGCTGTCGGACGCAGCGTTCGGCACTTTCGGCTGCGGCCCGCATGAAGGGGCGGGCAGTGGGCGGGCATGGGCGCGGTGGGGCGCGGTAGGCGTTCCGGGGCGGGACGCGGCGCCGTTTGTATAGTGGGCATGTCCCTCGCGGCTCGCCAAATCGCGGCGCTGGGCAGCTCCGACAAGCAGCCCTTTTTTTTTTTTGGTCTAAACCCTCCGCCGGGCAAAGTAAGCAGGATCGGAACATGGGGGGAAGCGAGGGAAGATCGCGACGAAGCCCCGGCGCCCGCCCGGGGCAGCAGGGTTGTGATTCCAAAAAAAAAAACCCTTTTATAAAGGGGGGGAAAAACAGTTTCCAGAAAAGAGCTAAATTAAAAAACCCCAAAAAAAAAAATTTTTTTTTTTCCAAACTCTAGAAGGGCACAATATCAAAAATATTTTTTTTGGGAAATTGCGGGAAATACAGAAATTCAAAATTCTGAAACCTATTCTAAAGGTCGGCATAAATCACCCAAATCAGAATAGGACGAAAAAGTCCCCTTATCCTAGGGAGTAGTTGGCCCAATCAGAACCCACGGCAGGATAATTAAAAATACAGAAAAAAAAACAAAAAAAGAGTTTGTTTGGCTGAGCTAGGGGGAGCTTGGCTATCCACCAATCAGGCGCAGCTCTTCCCCCTTTATAGTCTTTTGAAAGGGGGCGCACAAAAAAATCTCGCGCTCACCCCGTGGGCATGAAGTTTTAATAAAAAAAATATTTTTATAATGTAATCCCGATCAATAAAGAGAAAAACAATGTATAAAAATAAAGCAGTTAAAAAACCCCAAAAAGCTTTTGGGGTCCCCGGGAACCCCGGCGCACATGGGAATGCCATAGAGAGAATTGCCGGAAAACAGTAATTCAAATTGTTTAAGCTTTTCCATTGGGGGCAAAAACCACCCCAATCAGAATAGGACGAAAATGTTCCCATTCTACCCCTTGGAGGAAAATTGACCAATCAGAATAGGAGCGACAAAGCCCTTTAGCCTATGGAAAAAAAATGGCCCCAATCATATTCAAAGGGGCGGGACAGTTCAAAATACTAAAAAGGCAGAAACGAGCTGATTGGTTAAAAGCGCGGGGGCTCGCCCAGCTTAGCCAATCAAGCGCGACTACTTTCTATAAGTTTTTATGGGGGAAAAGAAATTCTGAGCGCGCTTTGATTGGCTAATTCAAAGAGCCCCCCGTAATTTGGACCAATGGGAGAGGAGCGACGCTCCTATGGTTTTTTTTAATGCAAACTGAAATCAAAAGTATAGGCCGAAATCAATTAAACACACAAAGTTTTCCCGATGTGTTAAAAAAATAAAATGGGGTAAAAACGAAAAAAAAATATTAATTCCCCAAAACATGTTTTTTTTTTTTTTTTCCCATGACCCTTTACTATTGAAAATTTGGGTAACGAAATAAAGAAAAACATGATTTTAGGAAATTTTTAAAATTTTTTTTTTCGTTAGCCACTATTGGTTTTCCTTTTATATACACCGTGACAACTTTGTAGGTTATAATGTGATTTTTGGCCATATACAGTTTGATTTCAAATTTCATTTCAAAACCCAAGGGGCGTCGCTCGCTCTCCCATTGGTCCAAATTAAAGCGGGTCTTTTTAAATTATCCAATCACAGAGCGTGCTCAGAATTTCTTTTTCCCCTAGAAATCATGAGAAAGTGCCCGCGCTCTGATTGGCTAAGCTGGCAGCCCCCCCCTTCAACCAAACAGCCGTTTCGCCTTTTTATTACTGTAAAATTTTGAAAAAGTTTTTTTTTCCCCCCGCTGGATTTTGATTGGTCCAAACTCCCTAGGCTAGAATGGGGCTTTGCGCTTTCCTATTCGATTGGGCTAAACTTTCTCCATAGGCTAAGAATGGGAACTTTGTTTTTTTTTTTTCCGCTCCTATCGATTGGGGGGGGCCCCCCTAGGCGAGGGCCCCCCTAGCTCAGCCAACAGCTCTTTGCAACCTTTTACGTATTTTGGGAACTGCCCCCCATGGAATCTGGGTTGGTCCAAACTCCCCCCATAGGCTAGAATGGGGGTTTGTCGCCCTATTCTATGGTTTTAAACTTCTCCATAGGCCAAATGGGACTTTTTTGTCCCCCCTCCTAATTCTATTGGCCGCTGGGAGCCCCCCGCTAAAGCTCGCCCCTCAGCTCTTTGAAAGCCTTTTTTCCCCCCTATTTTGGGAAATTGTCCCGATGGATTCTGATTGGTCCCAAATCCTCCCAAAAGGGTAGAATGGGGGTTTGTGGGTCGTATTCTGATTGGTTAAATTCTCCCCTAGGCTAGAATGGGACTTTTCCTCCTATTCGATTGGCCGAGCAGGGGAGCCCCCGTCTACCCCAATCACTCTTTGCAGCCTTTTTACTGATTTTGGGGAAATGCCCCCCCGTGGATTCTGATTGGGCCAAACTCCCCCCATAGGTAGAATGGGGGTTTGGGCGCTCCTTTCTGATTGGTCTAAATTCTCCAAGGCTAGAATGGACTTTGCGCTCCTATTCTGATTTTCCGAGCTAGGCGACCCCCGCTAGTCAGCCCAAACAGCTCTTTGCAGCCTTTTAAGTATTTTGAAAATGTCCCGCCGTGGATTCTGATTGTCCAAAAAATCCTCCATAGGCTAGAATGGGGCTTTGTCGCTCCTATTCTGATTGGTCCAAACATCCATAGCTGAATGGGGCTTTGTCGCTCCTATTCTGATTGGCCGGGTTTTGCCACCAATGAGAATAAGGGTTTTCCCCGGTTTGATTACTGTATTTCCCTCAATTTCCAATATCAAATTTTTTTTGATTTTGCCGTTCCGGTTTGGGAAATGTTTTATTTTTTAAAAATGTAATTTTTTACAATCAGCTCCTTTCTGACACTGGGTTTTCCGCCTTTATAAAGGGGTTTTTTCGGGAATCACATCCTGCTGCACGGGAGCGAGGCCGAACTTTCTGTCGCGATCTTCCATCCGCTTTCCCCGCATGTTCCGATCCTGCTTTACTTCGCCTCGGGGCGGAGGATTTAGACCCAAAAAAGTAGAACCCTTTAAAAAGGCATTTTTGCTTCTACTCCCACCGACACTGGGAAGGATTTCTCGCCGCTCCACCGCCGCTCAAACAATTCCGGCGCAGTCCCGCACGGCGCCCAAGTCCCGCACTGCACCCCACACACTGGCGAGGGGCGGGGACTTTTACCCCGTGGTATAGTGCACTTCCCGGACGGGGAAGCATAGGGGCCCGCGCCCCCACGCCATGCCCCGCACTTCGCCTCTACGCTGGCAGGCGCGGCGGGCTTTAAAGAATGTAAGCGCCGCCCCCCGCGACAAAATCAGGCGCAGTTTTCCCCCGGAAAACTGGCGGAAAAAAGGGCCCGACCGGGGGGGGTTTTTATACATGGGCCCTTTTTGTCCATTGTCAGGTAAAGGTTTTTTTTTTCTTTTTCATCTCCTCACCAAAACCACAAAATGAATTTTTGGAATGAAAAAAAATTGCAGTAAGAAAAAATCATTTTAAAAAAAAAATTTTTTAAGAGGGCCCTTTCTTTTGGAAGAGGAATGTAATAGACCGGCAACTAATCGGTGACCTCGGCAATTGGGGGCCCCAACTCCAGAATCCAGCCTGATTCATCTTGATAAAATCAAACGATCCACATTTTCTGTGGAAAGCCGGGTGGTGTGTCGTAAAAACTCCTCCGGGTGTCTGAAGGTCCGCTCAAATATGACGCGGGGTGCTGGGCAGGACAACACCCTATGGCTGGCCAGCAGCTGGGCCATTCTCCCCCTTTGGATCCCAGAAGTCATTGGGTCCGGAACACAACCAAAAAAATTGGGTTGAGACGCAGATATCGTGCCCATGATCTTAAGCCGGTCTCGTTTGTTGTATGTTTTTCCCGCATTACATGCGTTGGGGGGGTGGTAAAATAAAAATTGCCAGAGGTCACCCTTATATGTTTTAGCGATTTTTTTATCACAAAAGTTGAAATCGGCAAGGGTTTTTTTTGGGATCTAAATTTTTTAATCATGCGATAATTAGGTTAAAAACTGTGCATATCATAATATCGCCATTTTCAGCGCTTCCTGTAATTTTGGGGCCAGCAAATCAATTACAGAATAGAGCAGGGGAAGATGTGTGGCACTTTATGACTGGGGGTTGTATGGTTTCGATTGGGTGGGAAAAATACTACCTCGTATTTCATAGAAAAGCGTTTCCTGTTTCACCTTAGGTCCTCGCGTCTCATAGAAATAGGGGTGGGGCCCGCCTGTGGCCAAACAGTCAGCGAAAAAAGTCATTTCTGCACAGAGAAAACCCTTTTTATTAGTTTTGAT